>PVJA010048774.1:0-14046 GCA_004027025.1 Myocastor coypus
CCCAGCAAAAAAAAAAAAAAAAAAAATGCTTAATTATGCATGAAACACAGAGCTAGATTGGTGAGACGAGCTTTAGGAGGCTTAGACTGAATAGCCTCCAACATCACAAGCTTCACTGGTGGCCCACTGCAATTACAGAACATTTGACTGTATGTATCTACTTCCTCTTAGTCCAAAGAGAAGTATATTCTTTTCCTTTTTTTTTTTTTTCTAAGCAACATCAATAGGGAGGTGGATCATGCCCACACACTGTACTCTGTAGAACAATTGTGAGGACAATATGCAATATGTCAACTTTCAAAGAAAAGAAAGGGGAAAAGGAAAAAAAATAATAATGGTGATTTAGAAGGGTTAATGTTTAATTGTTTGATCAATCTTATATACCTATATGTATTAATCTAAACTGATCTGATGATGAAAATATGTAATATAACCCGTGTTAAATTTAAACAATAAAAAAATAAAAATAAATAAAATTCACTATTCTCTTAAAAAAAAAAAAAAAGAAAGGAGCAGTACAAGAACTGATAAAAGAATCATGTAGACAGCCATGTGGCTGTTTGGGACAGGAGTATTTCAGATGCCAAGTCTTAAGAATCATTATGGCTAGGGCTGAGTATGTTGGGACTGAAAGGAAAGCTGGAGAAAAACAATTTAGGAGTTTTGAACTCCTATTGTAGGGATTTGAGATTATCTCAGATGTGATGGGCAGACAGAAAAAGAGCAATGACATGTTTGGACCTATACTTAAGGTTCATTGTAGAGGGAATAGACTAAGAGGGACAGGAAAGGAAACAAAAAGACCAGTTAGAATTTAACATCATCTTGTAGATGCCCACTGTCTAGTACAGTAGCTGCAAGCCACTTGCAATGATTTAAATTAATTAAAATTAAGTAGCATTTCAAATTCAAAGCCTCTGTGGCAGTGGTCACATTTCAAGGGCTTAGTAGCCACCTGTGTTGTAGATCAATACAGGATCTGTGCACCATCACAAGGGTACAACCGGCAGCACTGTTATAGACAATAGAGAATGTCCAAGATAAGATAGTGCCATACAGTGAACCATGAGATGAATCACATATATTTGCGATATATTTTGAAGGCACAGCTAACAGAATCTTAACAGACTAGGTGTGGGATATCAGGATACTAATTGTAATCTGGAAACTCCAAAGTTTGTTCCTTGATCAAATAAATGGCCTCTGTTCCATTTCAAAGTAGGGAATAGTGTAGGAGAGGTATAATAGTTGAAATTAAGAATTCCGTTGCAAATTTTAAAAAGACATGTTTCTTAAATTGTTTTTGAGGATCAATGGATTTGCCACTTCATTTTTATTTTGAAATTTTTCTAATTACTAATTTTTCTGTTTACAAGTACCCAGACTTTGAACTTAAGAGGACTGAACAGGTTTACCAACTCAATTTTCTGTCTTTCAGTAGTGGTATGCAAATTAAGATGCTAGAGCTGAGGATATAGCTAAGTGGCAAAAGTACCTGCCTAGCAAGCTCAAGGTCCTCAATTCAGTCCTCAGTACTGAAGAAACAAAAAAGATGCTATAAATTCACAGTAAAACAGTGAAGGGATGAAGGAATACTTGTTTTTCGAAATCTAAGAAACTTGAAGTGAGAAGATAAGGCAGGAGGGTCTCTTACTGTGTGCTATAATAGCATGTTTAAGGCTGGGCTGCTTACAGTGAAGCCCTGTCTCAATGAAAGAAAACAAAAACAAAAAATTTCACATGAGCGTTAGGAACAAAGGTACCTGGGGGGGAAATCAAGTGCATAAATGAACAAAATGAGATTTTTAAAAAGGAGTGAAACAATTTGGTCCTACCAAGCCGTAGAGAGGACCCTGCATTAGAAGCAGAAGGTGTGAAGAGAGCAGGAGTGAGACGTGCTGTTGGGAGTGAAGATGTGAGCTCAAAGATGGAGTGTGTGTCGTTTACTCATGCTGCAGTTTTATTTTAAAAATCTTATTAAATAATGTTTTTAAATTGCAACATTAGTTTTAAAGAATTTCTAAGAATATAGTATTTTCTCAGTACCCCTTGGCCAAGTAAAGCACTTTCCTGCTCAACCCATATCTTTAATTTTGGGGAGGAATCCGGGTACATGTCTCATAAAGCATAATGAGAAATGGAGGTGGTAATTACAGTGGAATATTAAATATGAGAGTTGTCATTAGGTTCTTCCTCTCCCACTTCTTACCTATGTTGCCAGTGCAGAAGGCAAGGAGAACTAATTTGTAGTAGGTCCAGGACAGCTGACAAAATCTGTCCCCTGCTGCAGAGCTGTGGCACAGCCTTACTTTTTTCTCTGCAGGCTCTCTGCAGTTCCCAAGATGGGAAGCTGAACTAGTTGAATGCAGACTCACTAGAAAGGTGACAAATGCAGCGATTTAGGGGAAGCATCTTTTGAAAATACTATTTCTTTTGTTAAATAGGGAAATAAAAATGTATATAAGCACATTTTGTGAAGTACTTTGAAAATTGAATTTAATTGATGTGTGGTATATCTGTTATTGTATTCCAGCATTTGAGCTGTTCAGACATGAGGTTCTGACTTCAAACTCCATTGAGGAACTTGGAGAAAGGTCTAAGATTGTTCTGTTCTTTGTCACACAAATGGCCTGTATATGTACAACTCTAGTGAGCCATCTTGCTAAGGCCACCATTTTCTTCTAAGAAGGATATTTCCTATTGTCATTATCTTTGTCTCATCTAAGTGCCATTTACTTATTATTTTTAGAGTATCTTATTTATGTTTGAGATTATTTTAAAAGAAAATCTTAAGTCAATATTATTTCTTTGAATAAAAGACCAATAAAGTCTTTCTAAAGTAAAAATTAAGCACAAAGTTAGTGCTTTTGTTGTTGTTGTTTGGTTTTGTATTTTAGGGAAGGGTCTACAGGGAATTCAGGGTCTCATTACTAGATCGACTCATAGTGATCTGCCTGTTTACAGTCTCCCAAGAGCTGGGATTACAGGCTCATGCCTCCATGACCAGTCTCCATTGCCATCTCAGCCCCGCCCCAGGGTCACACAGCAGGCCCCAGGATTGAACCCCCAGCCCCTGTGTCTGCTTGTAGGAGTTTTAATCTGCTGAGCTACTTGGTAGGCCCTTCTTTCCATCATTCTTAATGGTAACTCTATCCTACTAGATAGTTCTAGGGCAAAGCTCATTCCTTTCAACCAAGACACTGGGGCTCCCTTCAGAATATGTGCAGATTCTCATGACTTCTCACTTGTCCTGTAGCCACCACCCAGGACTAAGCTATCATCATTTCTTGTCTGGATTATTGCCATAGCTTCCAAGGTAGTCTTGCTTCTACCTTGCTGTTCTGTGTTCTGTCACAACAGCAGCCAGATGGGTCCTTGTTAAAACAGATCAAATAACACCTCAAAAGCTCCTAGGGAACTTCTGCCTAGAAATCAGAGTGTTTCCAGTGGCTTAGATGACCCTGCCTGCTTTATTTTTTTTTTGATTAAACACCCCACCCCCACTCCCAGCTGCTCTTACTGCTATTTTTTTTTTTTTTTTTTTTTTTTCCTTTCCACTCTGGTAACATGTTTCTGTATCAGAGCTTTTTTTTTTTTCCTACCCAGAACATTTTTCCTTGTTATCTGTGTGGCTCACTCTCTCACCTTCCTCAGATCATTGCTCAGATGACATGTTCATAGTGATGCCATCCTTCATTTTGTTAAACATCTGCCTTCTAGTTTCTTTGATTTATCACCATAAGAACTTTTTATAGTGTGTTATTTATTATCTGTTTTCTCTGGCAGAATATAAATTCCATGAAACCATGTGTTTTTGTCTGGCTTATTCTCTGCTGTATCCTTATTGCCTAA
Source organism: Myocastor coypus (assembly GCA_004027025.1). NCBI lineage: Eukaryota > Metazoa > Chordata > Mammalia > Rodentia > Myocastoridae > Myocastor > Myocastor coypus. The sequence goes on from PVJA010048774.1 coordinate 3,853, forward strand.
AGGAATGTCTGACTCGTGTACTCAATAAATACTTGATTGAACAAAAAATCAGCACCTACAAATGTCTAGCATACAACAGTTTTAATGAATATTTAAATAAAGGATTAAGTAATAGCAGTAGGCCATCTTATTCTCTCCTAAACCTTTTTACTTTATCCTACTTTTATTTTCTTTTTTGTCCATCTTAGATGTTCATTATCTAATAACCTCCACTGCAAATGCTTAACTCTCTTGTTGGTCTTATTCACCAAGACAGCCATTGGCAGCTATATTCTTATTTATGGATTGCTAAGCCTAACCAGGAAAAGCTGAGAATTTCACCTCTGCCTCTAGGATAAGCCAAGAATGAGCACTTCCACGGACCAGGACTTAACTGAGATATGATACATGGTTCTGTACTGCCTTAGTGCTGCAATTTGGCAGTCCTTTTGCTTTGCTTAGTTTTCTAGTTTTGTAGATTGGAAAGAAACCACTTAAAAATAGCTGATTATTAATTTGTTATTTCAAGAATCTTTGGTCCCTAGAGATCAAGGATAAGCACAATAAGAAAGTTCTCCCCTAGCTGACTTATCTATAGCGAAGCCTGTGTTTACAACTGAAATTATTGGAATTGAGTGTTAAAGCTTTATGCAAAGTTTAACATAATGATTCTTTAACTGTCATTGTGTTTGGGAATTATTACCTGGGGTTACACACTCAATAATATGCCCAAAGAGACCAGTCTTTGGAGATCTGTCAGCTAGAATGTGTCTGAAATGGGTTGTGGACAACCTCATTCAGCCAATGAGGCCATTAGGCAAGAAGTTGTCCCCCTGTTTTCAGATGCACACAGGTCTTTCCCCTTTGGCTTCAGGGGGTAAACACCAGGCTTTGCTATGGAAAAATCCTTGATATAAGTCTCCTTACGTCTTTAAATTAGCAAACATCATGTAACTTCCTACCTTGACATTTATCACCCAAACTTTACTCCTTCTACCATCAACCAAGCTTGTAGAAATCAGTCAGTACCTTGGGCTCTCTTTGCTTCCTATTTCTCATCAGTATGCTTTCACCTGATTGAAACTACCTTTCCTAACATGACCTGTGGGCTGGGGACATAGCTCAGCAGTCTAAGTGCCTGCCGGACAAGCACAAGGACCTGAGTTCAATTCCTGGTACCACATACTATGCTGGCCCTGGAACTCTGGCACAGTGACCGGATGACTGAATCCAGGCATGGTGGTGCACTCCTGTAATCCCAGTGCTGGGGAGGCTGAAACAGTAGGATCACAAGTCTGAGCTGCAAAGCGAGACCCTGTACCAAATAAATAAATATTTTTTTAAATTAAATAAAAACAAAATGACCTATGGTATGCACATAGGTGTATGTTCTGATGCTGCATGGTGTCTGTGTGCTGAGACTGACAATGGATAATGCTTGCTTATTCTCTCATGGAGCCCTGAACCACGGGTGGCATGCATCTCATTTAATTCTTGCCAACATCTTGTAAGATGGGAACTGGCTAATAACTTATTTTGAGGAGAAAACTGAGCTTGGAAATACTAAGTAATCTGTCAAAAATCATAGAGCTAGTGATTTGTACCCAGATGAACCGGCATACAAATCTGTAAATTTAAACTTACATTCTCCTGACGCCCTATTTGAAACTTCTTTTTCATCCTCTCTAGCATAACAATCATGGATTTTATTTATTTATTTATTTTGCAGCTCCCTTGCCCAATTTTTTAATGCTAGTCTCTTTTTTCTTTCCATGTTTGGCTCTTCCTGTGTAGTCTTCCTGACTAACTTTATCCGAATCCTTTCCTTTGTCCATCATTTACATACTGCTTATTCTTTTTATTTCATCCCATAACTTAAATTATTTTTTTAAAAGTTAATTTCCTAATATCATGGCTTCCCCTGAAATTTGTTAATGAGTTTCTTTAGATTTTAGTGTAAAATTCCTTATTTCTGGCTGCAGTTTATTACTGTAGGCTTATGCCTTTTTGTTCCTTTCCCTTTCTTTAAACAGTCTACAGAATTTGGACATCTCTTACTTTCATTTTCTCATTTCATATAGTTTATTTCCTCTGCCTATCTTAAATCGCACTACCACCCCATATTCTCTTTTCCTTTTTCCTAAGAATTCCTGAAGCACCCCTTTCTCTTTCTCTCCCAACCTCAGAAGCACTTCTAGAATCTGTTTTTATTACGATTACATGTCTTTTTGGAATCCTGTGGCATTTTGAGCCATTGTAACACTTAAAATATAATAATCTCTGACTTTATCTCTCATCTTTGACATTGAGTTCGCCAGGTAGCACAACTATGTGTGTGTTTGTTCAAAACTCAGTATAAAATCTGCTATATAAGGGGTATTTGAATGTTTAAGTAGTGCATTGATAGATTCGTGGATGTGGTTAGAGTCTTATTTGGTGTGAGTATGGTGTTAAAGTTTGTGAGCTTAATGATCTAATGATAGCTCTACTTTAGAAAGTTCATTTAGAAATATAAAATATGAAATTAATTTAGAATGTTAATTTAGAAATATGAAGTAGATGGGATATTACATTAATCTTCATTTATGTAAATGTTATAAACTTTTATGTACATGTTATAAACTTGTGTGCTATGGTTCTGTTGGTAACTAACTGCCTTAGATGTAACTATGCTGTCCATTCTAAAGCTATGAGACAACTCTGGACCCACCCCCAGTATTTCAGAATGCTACTGGATGTGGAGATAGGATCTTAAAAGTGGTGATTAATTTAAAGCAGGCTTAGGATGGGCCTTGATCGAATCTGACCAGTATCCTTATAAGAAGATAACATTAGGATACAGATAACAGAGGACAGACCCTATGAAGGCACAGATGACCATCTGCAAACCAGATGAAGAGGTCTCAGGAGAAACCAGCCCTGCTGATACCTTAATCTTAAGTTGAGCCTCCAAAACTGTGAGAAAAGAAATTCGTATTTTGCTTCCAATTCTGTGGCACTTTTTTTTTTATGGTAGTCCTAGCAAAATCAAGCAGTAACTAAATAGAAACTTAACACTCAATTCATTAGTCATTACAAAAGTACAAATTAAAATTATTAGGCAATACCATTTTATACTTACAGGTTGGTACTAAAAACCATCCATATCTGGTACTGGGATGTGTTACAACATGATCTCTTCTACATTTGTTGAAGTATAATTAGTGCAGTCACTTGTAAAGCAGCTTGTCCTGCCCAAATGTCTTTCTATGACGATGCTCAGATTTCTACCTTGGAGTAGAATCCTTGGTCATAGAGTAGAAATTATATTAATAGTTTTCCACATTTTGGTTGTACACTTTCACTAGCAATATATGAGAGTTGTAGTTTTTCTACATCTTTATAAACATTCAATAGGGTCAATCTTTATTTTAGTCATTCTTTTTTGTAAAGGTTTGGATGTACTGTTATGCTTAAGAAGTGTTCCATCCCTGAGCTACACCTTTAGCACCCTATTTTAGCCATTATATATTTATGTATTTATTTATTTATTGTCTTTTTGAGACAGGGTCTTGCTATGCAGTTCAGGCTGGCCTTGAACTCACTTTTGTAGCCCAGGCAGGTCTTGAACTCACATTGATCCTCCTGCCTCAGCCTCCCAAATACTGGGATTACAAGTGTGTGGCACTACACTCAGTGTAAGAAGTATTTATATTTTAGAAACCAATGTCTTTAGAAAATAAATAAAATCTAGTACTTTAAGATTGAAAATTTAAGCCAGGTGTGGTGGCCCACGCCTATAATTCCAGCACTTGGGAGGCTGAGATAGGAGGATCAGTGCGAGTTCGAGACTAGCCTGGGCTACAAAAATGAGCTCAAGGCCAGCCTGAGCTGCATAGCGAGACCCTGTTTCAGAAAGACAAAAAAAAAAAAAAAGATTTAAAATTTAGCACACACATAATAATAGGTGGTTTTTACAATGTGATACACAAGTTAGAACCATACAAGTTTACCCTGTTTATGACTTTTTTTGTGGTTCTGGGACTTGAAGTCCAGATCTCACACATGCTATAAAAGCATTTCACTTAGCTCCATCCCTAGCAGATGCTCCATGTGCCCATGCTCTCTCTCTTTCTCTCTCCCCATCTCTGTCTCTCTCTCTCTCTCTCTCTCTCTCTCTCTCTCTCTCTCTCTCTCCCTCTCTCTCTCTCTGACACTCTTTCCTTATTCCCTCTCTTTTGGAGGGAAAGTTCTTTCTCTGCCTCTGTAAAATTTGGGTCCATAATTTTACAGTCATTTTTATTTAAGTGTAGAAAGCATTGGCAGTTCCATAAAAATAAAAAGTGTCACTTCAGTACATTTCTCTCTCTCTCTCTCTCTCTCTCTCTCTCTCTCTCTCTTTTGTTTGCAGGACCAGGGTTTGAACTCATGACCTTGCACCTGTCAGGCAGGCACATGTGCCACAGAACTATCTCCCAGCCCCCTCAGTCTCTTTCCAAAGCTAACACTTGTCCTTTCTCTAGCTACCCTCAGCCTGAAAGTGGGAGGCCACTCACCTGTGCACTGTCATCTGGGCTGCCCTCAGCCTGCTTTCCTTTTAGGCTAGTCTCATTCTCCTGATCGTCCTCTTTCTCCCCTCCTGTCTCTCTCATTTCTCCTCCCCTTACTCTTCCATCTTTCTTGGGCCTAGTCTTTCTGCTTAAGGTGGTACTTTGAGTAGAATTTTGTTTGTTTATATTCCTAGTGCTTGGAATGGAACCTTATGATGATCACCATGAATGTTAATTAGGTTGTCTTTCTGTCTTTCTTTGTGGTGGGAAAATAATACTTTTCTGTCATCAGCTTTCTGAATTATAACCCACATCATGTACAATTCCTTAAAATTTAACACATACCTCCAGTAATTATTAATATTCACACAGAGTTGTGCTAGCACTATTGCTATCTAAATTTGAGGATCTTTAATCCTCTGGATGGGGACTTGCCCTCTACGTTGTTCTATCATCCTGCATCCTTTCCTCTCCCATCCCTGTAAAAGTGTAACTGGCTTCGATACCACCAGCTCTGCACTCCTGCCTCCACTCTTGCCACTGCTGCAGTGTGATCCCAGGAGTATGTGTCAGCTCCCAGTCTACTGTGTCACTCTGCCTCCAGGGGACACCTATAAAGCCCTCCACAGCTCCCACTGAAGCTTTTTTCACTGGCTTGAGAGGAAAGGAAGTCTCCTTCCCACACCACTTCTGCTTTAGATGAGACATGGAAATCTGTATAACTCTCTTCAAAGAAACCTTTGTGCAATCTTCTCTCTTTATGCCTGTGTGTAGGCTTTGGAGCTATCTAACCAGTTCTCTGATGAAATGCTTGGGGAATTTGCTAGAGGTTAGTCTTTCTCACAACTCATGTTGGTATTTTATTGCTCATAGGATCTTAATGTCTCTGTTGAAACTTCCAGTTTATTAGTGTTTCATGTAGATGATAATAATACATATCTCTTAGAAAAATGCAACCTCTTTTTTTCATTTAATAAGGGTAATATTATAAAATAGTTCATGAGGACCTAGAGATTGTGGATATTGGTAGGTCTGAGTAAATAATAAAGCAGTACCTTATATTCTCCTTTTAATTACCATACTATGCATATAAGTAGAGTGTACACCTCTCAGAAGCAGACTTTAAGCATAAAGTATTACAGTAACTATTTGGAAAAGAAAGTGATAGGACAGATGGCCTCTTGTAGCTAGAATTCTTTCTGTTTAGCCTAGATTTACTACCATAAATGTAAATTTTAAGAAGTATCAGGTTTCCCTATTAGTTTGCCTAAATCAGATGTTTTTGTGGGTCAATTCTTAAATGTGAGTACTTAGCTAAGGAAAATAAGTACAATAACTTTGAAAACCATCCACTTCAGTCTACAGCTAGATATCAATTATATGTTATGCTTAAATTAGTTTGGTGTGATGAGAAATCTGAGAGGTCATTATGAAAAGCAATTTTGTTTTTCAGTCATGTCAATTCAGAAAAATTTACATAAGAGAATTTTAAGTGGCAGCATTTTCCCCTTGTAAAATAAAAATAATATTATTGGGCCCACTAGAAAACCTTAAATTTTATCAGCATATTATTTTAATCAACTGTCATACTTTTCTCATTACTGAGATGAAATACCTGATACCCAAAATTGAAGGAGGAGAGGTTTATTTGGCTCACAGTTGTGGAGGTTTCAGTCCATTGTCAGCTGGCTCCAAGGCAGGGTGGCATGGCAGACAGGCACTGCGGAGGAAAAATAATTCATGGTGGGCAGAAGGTATCAAAGCAGCAAGGGTAGACCACAATCTTTTCTATCCCTTATATCTTAGCTAGGCTACTTAGGGAAGGTAACGCTCACATCCTTGTTCTTAGTCCCTTTGCTTGATCCTAGTAGCATTTCACCATGGAGAAATGCAAGTATCATAGACTGTAAATCGAGCCACCTCCAAAAGAGTTCCACCTATGATTTCATGAGACTTTGGGGCACAGTTAGACACAAGCCATAGCAGCAACATTGGGAAAATTTTTGATCGTATAAAAATATCACCAGAGATATTTTTTTTTTACTTTTCATTAAGTCAACTTCTCTGGAGTTTTAGATTATAAAGCATGTTATGTTGCCTCATGTTATAGTCAAAATGGCATTAAGATTGTTGTTATTCCCAACTCACAAATGGAAGCAGGTTTATAAGTGAAGCAACTGCAAAGAGCAAATGGTGACTTGACAACGAAGTTGAGCTCTGTGTTGATTATTTTTCTTTCATTGCTGAGAAAAAAAAGTCAACACCCAAAATTAAGAAGGAAAGGTTTACTTAGCTTACAGTTTGTGTAGGCTTCAGTCATACTCAGCTGGGTCCAAGGCCGATTGGTATATGGCAGAGGGCAGCAGTTCATGACAGCAGAAAACAGCAAATCAGCAAGAGCAAAAAGAGGGGGGCAGCAGCAGAGAGAAGCCTCTTTCCCACCATATACTGCATTCAAGCTATCAGCCCCAGGGTGGTGTAGGCCTAAAAATGTGATGCATATTTTCCCAACTTTCTCTGATGGCTGTACAGTCTCCTTTTTTGCTGTGTATTTGGGAGGCATGGAATGAAACTTAAGACTGAACTGTGAAAGACCTTTCATCTAGCTGTTTTGGTTTCTTCTGTAACTTGGTATATCCTGTCCCCGGTCCCCTCATGAAGTAGATGTTACCATTCTCCAGTTCCTGTTCTTAGGTGGACCTTGTCAGTTTAGAGCAAGTAAAATGGTTATTTTGAAGAGTTTTTCTTCAAATGTTTTTGTGCACGCGTGTGCACGTGTGCATGAAACCACACACACACACACACACACACACACACACACACACACATGCGTGCAAACAGATGGACAGACAGACACAGACACTCCTGCTTTGCCCAGGCTGGCCTCAAACTCCTTTACTCAAGTGCTCCTCCTGCTCCAGCCTCCCAGGCAGCTGAAACTATAGGCACTCACTACTTTTGCACAGCTTTTTAAAAAATTTATGAGGTTAGAAAGTAGGATTATATTTAAACTGAATGGTTTATTGAGAAGTGGATAGGTGGTGGGTTGTCATCTGTCATCATTGAGTTGCTGATGCAGATATTTGCTACTCTTGTTGCAGATAATATGCATGTGTCACTAGCTGAAGCCCTGGAGGTTCGGGGCGGACCACTGCAGGAGGAAGAAATATGGGCTGTACTAAACCAGAGTGCTGAAAGTCTCCAAGAATTATTCAGAAAAGGTAAGTCATAATTTTGAAAACAATTTATTTCATATATTCAGTTGCTGAGATTAGATTTCTGTTTTGTTATTGTTGTGCTTTTGATGGAGTATGAAAAGGAAGAGTTGACAGTGCTGTGATTCTATGTACCCAGCACTGGAAATATAATGCATATCAAAACAAAAACATTCCTTGCCTGTTTGGACTTTATACTCTAATGCAGAAAGTAGCTATTAATAAAATACATATACATGTGTGAAAATTACAACCGTGATGAGGGCTAAAGAGGAGATTGAGTGACTATGAGAGTAAACGGTGGGTGACCTGGCTTGGTCACAAGGAGGAAAGGATGTCTTCCTTTCAAGAATTGCTCCTGCACTGAGATCTGCAAGGAAAGTTGCCATTAGCCAGGTGAATGGGAAGGAAAACTCTGTGTTTGGTACAGGAAACAACATGTGACCCTGCATTGGACATAGGCTAAACAAATGCTATAGTCTGGAACTTCCTAATAGGTGGTTACTTGGTCCAAATGGTTGTGTGGAAAAGCGACTCAGTCACCTGGTTGTCTAAAACCACTTGAGATCATACTGAAAAGTCCATTGGAAAATGGTGTTTGTCATGCATATTGTAGAGCTGACACCTGTATAAAATAGTAGGTAAGTAAGCTAAGTTTCACCTAATTGAAAAAAAAAAAATGGTCTTTAAAATAGAAGTGCTTACTTAAGCACTGCTTGTTTCAATTTGATTTCTCAGAAAATTCTGAAGTTTAGGTACTCTTAAAAACAGAGGAGTAAACTACACTCTAAAGGTATTATTGATGAAAACTGTATTGGTAGCATTACTGATTTAATTACCAATTAACAGTAGACAGTGAATATTTAAGAAACACCTACTTGTATGTTACTAAATGAAAGATCCAACTAAGTACAAAGTATCACTATTGCCTTTATGGGGTTTATTATATCAAATATAAATAGATGCTTGTGGAAAGTTTACCACTTGAAAACAGCATGCCAAGCAAATGACAGAGAAGTGAGTACTGCAATATGTTCAGAGAAGGGAGAGAGAATACCTCTGTTATTATACAGAGGCAGGATCATTGCCCAGGCTGTGACTCAGAATATAAAGCACCTTACACCCTGTCAGTGCCTAAGTGTGTATGTTCTTTCAACTTTCATAAGGGTGAGACAGATTGCCTGAACTCATAGTTCTTGTCATTGAGAGGCAATTGTCACATAACATATTGGTATATTACAATAAAGAGATTTACTGAATATGCTATAAAATTAATTGAGAGGCAGCTGTGTGTTAATTCTGCCCAGTGGGAGTTGATTACTCTTAAGGTCTCCAGTCTAACTCACTGAATGACATGGTAATACAGAGAAATCAAATTTGGTTACTTTGGCAGTTGGGAGCTTACCAGTTATTATGATTATTAACTGAAAATTTTTGTTTATTTGGATGGACTAGATGCTTGATTTATTTGAAATTTCTGATTTTCATTCAGTCATAATATGATAGTTATTCTAATATAAATTTTTCTCTGGAATCTTACTGTAAGCTGAAATAACATTATTTATTATTAGTGTGTTATATTTTGGATGAATTGTATTTGCCTTCATTCACGAGTAGGTACCACTATGAAAAACAATGAGAAAGTTAGGGAGAAAAACAGGTAAACTCCAGTGGTCTCCATAGAGTTTATTTTTCTAAAATATGTCAGCCTATCTCATGTTTTGTTTTTTGTTTTACTGTTTGTTTGATGTCTTAGTTACTCTTCTCTCATTGCTGAGACAAATACCCAACACTCAAAATGAAGGAAGGAAAGGTTTATTAGCTCATAGTTACTGGAGTTTTCAGTAACTGTGGAGTTTCCAGCCATTTGGCTGGCCCAAGGCTGTGTGGAACAGGGCAGAGAGCGTCCAGTTCATGGCGGCAGAACAGCAACAATTGTGACAGAGGCAACTGACCAATCAGGGGAGCAGAGAGCAACAGCTTTAGTCTGTCTCTGCCCCTTGTTACATTACATTCAGGCTCTCCATCTCAGCCTATCCACCTTAGGCCACACCCGTAATCCCAGAAGTACTTAAAACACATAATCCCAGAGATCATGGTTCAAGTCGCAAACTCTAGATCAGTATTAAATCACATAATCCCAGTGACTCATGAGTTAAATCTCAATCTATAGAAGTCCCTGCCTAATGACTGCATGAGACTTTGGGGGGACAACTAGACATAAGCCATAACATTTGGCTTTGCTTTTTGTCTGTCTTTCTCCCTAGATCATCTTAATATCATATTATCATTTCTTTATCTTTTTTAATATATGAGTGCAACCATGCTATTGCCATTCCTATAATAAAAAGGTGGATATAAGCAGTGAGCAAAATTCAAAAAAATGATGTATTTCTTGATGTTTTTGAGCCTCCCAGAAATTTAAATCTATCTATCTATCTATCTATCTATCTATCTATCTATCTATCTAT
>PVJA010048775.1:0-14028 GCA_004027025.1 Myocastor coypus
GGCAGGCAGGCAGGCAGGCAGGCAGGTAGGCAAGGCAGGCTGGCTTACTTTTACTAAAGAACTACAATCTTCTCCATTACACCTGGACTCTTAATTACCAGGGAAAAGAAAATATAAATCTAAGTTAAAAGAGCACCCTCCAGGCTTCACAGACTTTCTTAGTCTAAAATGTGAGTTTCTCCAAGATCACCTTTACTCCTGGAGATTTTCTGAGACTCAAGAGTTTAGCATCTAGTTGTATCCATGGCTATAGTGAGAATACACAACAGGTCACAAAGGCAAATGACAGAAGTGAGATCTGGGGACTCTCCTTCCGATGAGAGGTCATATACAGCTTAGCTCTGTAGCAACATGCATGCTACGTTCCTGTCAGAGAAGCTCATTAGAGACTCAGCACAGAATAGAAATATCTGAGAACCAAGAATTCTATATGTAGCTAATCTAGTCTTCAAAAATAAGGGCAAAATAACAATTTCAAAATAACAAACACTGGGGCCCAGCAGGATGGCTCAGTGGTCTAAAGTGCCTGCTTAGGAAAGCTTAGGCGGCTGCAGGGACCGCGGTTCAATCCCCGGCACCACATGCTGCACCAGCCCTGCCCTCAGGGCAGGCTGAGCCGGCCATAAAAATAAATAAATAAATACACAAACAAAGGTCCTAAAAATAAATAAATAACAAAGACTAACATAATGCATTTATAACCCATCTGCCTTACCAAGAAAAAAAAAAAACACTAAAAGGAACTCCTTCAGACTGAGAGAAAACTATCAGCTCATAACAACAATTTATACAAACAAACACAAACACACACACACACAAATCTACACAAAGAATATCTACAACATGGGGGTAAATCTGGATAAAGAAAAAAATACATAAGACTGTTTAGGGGTTGGGAATTTAGCTCAGTGGTAGAATGCTTGCCTAGCAAGCTGGAAGCCCTCCGTTCCATCCTTGGCACCAAAAATAAAAAATAAAACCTCCCCTAAAAAAAATACAGTAGTATTTTAAAAAGACCAAAAACAAGGTAATAAAGACTGTTTAAAGAGTACTCTACTGCAAAAATAAATAAAATAAAAGACAAACTCATATTCAAGACCCGCTGTTCCGACCCCTTCTTAGCCACTACAGAGGACCCAATCACTTGAGGGAGCAGGAGCTCAAGGCTAACTGGACCCCATCTCAGGAAAGAAAACGAACTGTACCAGAGGGCTCATAACACATAAAACTAGATGTGACAATACTAAACGGAGGTAGAAAGAAATGAGAAGATACTAATACAAGCTTTTATTATAACTAAAATTATGCTTAATTGATCTAAAATAGACTATAATAAAGTAAAACATACTGTGCATGCTAATCCCTAAAAAAACTATAAAGTAGGCATGGGGGGGATGGGGTATAACTATGAGTTCCAGAGAAATTGGGGCTACATAGTGAGCTCAAAATCAGTCTGGAGTTCATAGCAAAGCCCTGCAAAGACAGACAGACAGACAGACAGACAGACAGACAGACAGACAGAATAAGACTATGAACTGTAAGCCCAAAACAGTCAATGGCTTAAATGTTTAAAAAAAAATGCAAGGGCTGAGATGAAATGGACAAATCACTATGAAGGTGCAATTATCAAGCTAACTCAAAAACTAAGAGAAACTGTATATATCTAGGTTCAGAAACTCAATTGGAAATTTAAAATTTTCCCAAAGAGGAAAAAACCCAGACTCAGATGCTTTGATTAATAAATACTATCAGGCATAGTCAAACAATATCAATCTATCACAAATGCCTACAGAAAATAGAGGCAGGAATAATCCATTTTTCTGTGAAGTTAGTATTACTGACACAAAATCCAAAAATAGCACAAGAAAAGAAATGGTTAGGGGGCTGGGGAGATAGCTCCGAGACACAAGTGCCTGCTGGGCAAGTGCAAGGTCATGAGTTCGAACCCTGGTCCCACAAAAAAAAAAAAAAAAAAAAAGAAATGGTGAGTATAGGTCAATCTACCCCTCATAAATATAGATACAAAAAATGCTCAATCAGCAAACCAAATCCAACATCTAACAACATAAAATGATCAAAGGGAATTTATCTCATAAATACAAGATTAGGTTAACATCCAGAAATCAAGTAATATGCCTTATTATTGTGATAAAGCAAAACCACATGATCACCTCAAATAACAGGATGACTAAACTATACTGGTTTGCCAAAGACTGAGGAGCTTCTTTCAGTGCTAAAACCAGGGCAGCCAGGCATGGTGGTACATGCCTATAATCTCAGCACTTGGAAGGCAGAGGCAGTGAGTTCAAGACCAACCTGGGCTACAAAAGTGAGCTCAAGGCCAGCCTAAACTGCACAGCAAGACTCTATCTCAAAAAGAAAAAAAAAAAAGTGAGAAATTTAAAAAACCTAAAAGAATAAATTATTTCAGTGAGGCCAAAATACACAAGATCAATATGTAAAAATCAATTTGTGTTTCTATATGCTAACAACAAAATTCCAACATGAAACTGAAAATTCTATTAATAACATCAAAAAGAAATAAAAATCAAAAATAAGATATTTTTAGCCAAGCGTGGTGGCACATGCCTGTAATCCCAGCACTCGGGAAGCTGAGGAGGGAGGATCGGTGCGAGTTCGAGACCAGCCTGGGCTACAAAACTGAGCTCAAGGCCAGCCTGAACTGTACAGTGAGACCCTGTCACAAAAAGACAAAAAAAAAAAAAGTTGATTTTGATGCCGGGCACGGGGGCACATGCCTGTAATCCTAGCACTTGGGAGGCTGAGGCAGGAGGACTGATGTTAGTTCAAGACCAGCCTGAGCTACAAAAGTGAGCTCAGGGCCAGCCTGAACTGCACAGCGAGACCCTGTCACAAAAAGACTAAAATAAAATAAAATAAAAATCATTCAGGCCCATGAAAGCAGGGAGCAGAGTGGTGGCTGCTGGTGTGTGAAGCAGAATAAAACAACCCTAACCAGGGGGAATAAAGTTTCCCATGATTCAGGGTACATAAACTACAGAGATGGACAATACAGCATTCAGTCTCTAGCTAACATTACCATATCTTGAAAAGAGTTACAAACTCAGCACCCAGGGTCTGAGGCAGAAGGATAAGCCAGCCTAAGCTATCTAGTGACTTCAAGGCCAGCCTGAAAGAAAAACTGTCTCAAAAAAAAAAGAGAAAAAAAATTAAGAGGACTGATCTCATTAAATATTCTTACTATAATAAAAGATTTGGGGGGTTGTTTTTGTGTTTGTGGTACCAAGGATCAAACTCAGACCTTGTACTTGCCAGGCAGGTATTTATGCTGCTGAGCTAACTCCTGGGCCCTAAAATATTATTTTAAAAAGATTTGCTAACTGGGGCCCGGCAGGATGGCTCAGTGGTCTAAAGCGCCTGCTTAGGAAAGCTTAGGTGGCTGCAGGGACCGCGGTTTGATTCCCAGCACCACATGATGCACCAGCCCTGCCCTCAGGGCAGGCTGAGCTGGCCATAAAAATAAATAAACAAACAAAAGTTCTGCAACAAGAAAAAAAAAAATTAAAAAAAATAAAAAAGATTTGCTAACTAAAAACAAAATGTCACTTTTGTAGAGGAGCCCTGAAGATCAACAAATGAAATCCTCATGTTCACATATGAAAAGACAGTAGGATACTAATGGTTTCTACACTGATCTATAGTCAATGATATCTCCATGAAAATTCTAGCAGACAGATTTTTACATATGTTGTGGATATGTATCTGACAGCCAGATACCCCAGAAGTTTAGAGCACCTGCTTAGGTAGACGCAGAGACCAGGGTTTGATCCCCAGCCTGAAGTGCTGCAGCACAATCAGATGACAACTGACACTAGGCATGGTGGCGCACGCCTGTAATCCCAGTGCTTGGGAGGCTGAAAACAGAAGGATCACTACGAGTCCAGACTATCTACTGAGACCCTGTAGAACCTGTACTGAATACATTAAAAAAAAAAAAAAAAAAAAAAACTACACACACACCAAAAATATTTTACACAGGACCCAGAACAGTCAAAATAATTTCTTAAAAATAACATTTTAGAAGGGTTACACTACCTGTTTTCATAACTTACCATAAAGCACAGTAACTGGTAGTGGGTAAGCACAGACAGAAATAATGCCAAAGATAAGAGAGCAGAGCTAAATCTTCACATTTACAATAGAAAAATGATCATCTATCTTCATAACAAATGGTACTAGATTGGTAAAGAACACAAAGTAATTTAAAATAGATTATAAAATCTATATGTAAGAGGTAAAATAAAACTTCTGGACAGGTGAAAATTCTGAAAAATTTATTAGGCAAGGTTTTACACAAGACAACAAAAATCATAATCTAGAAACTAGACTTCATTAAAACTGAATGCTTAAAAAAAAACTGAATATTTAAAAAGACTCCAATACCCCATTGCTAAAATGAGGGGCCAGGGATATAGTTCAGTGGCACAGTGCCTGCCTAGCAACCATGAGGTTGTGTTTCATTACTAGTTCCCAGAGAGAGAGAGGGAGAGAGAGAGAGAGAGAGAGAGAGAGAGAGAGAGAGAGAGAGACCAGCCACAAACTGAGAGCAAATCCATGAGCAAGGTCCTGAGTTTGATCCCTGGATCCACAATAAATAAACAAACAAACAAACAAACAGGCAGGGGGGGGATCAACACTAAGCATGGTGATCTATGCCGCATAAGCCCAGTACTTGTGATGCTGAGACAGGAGGATGGGACAAGTTCAAGGCCAGTTTGGGATATATAGTGTATTTCAAGGCTGCTGAACTAGATAGTGTCCTCCCCCAAAAAAGGCAAAAGCTCTGAAAAGTTGTCATCCAAAAGGACACATGAGGGGCCCGGCGGGATGGCTCAGTGGTCTAAAGCGCCTGCTTGGGAAAGCTTGGGTGGCTTCAGGGACCGCGGTTCAATCCCCGGCACCACATGCTGCGCCAGTCCTGCCCTTGGGGTGGGCTGAGCCGGCCATAAAAATGAGTGAATAAACAAACAGAGGTTCTGAAACAAAAGCCAGCCTGAACTGCATAGCAAGACCCTGTCTCAAATAAACAAAAATAAAAAATAAAAAAAAAATTAAAAAAAAATTAAAAAAAAAAAAAAAAAGGACACATGAATGACTATCACATAAGATGTTTCAACTAGGTACATAAAGAAAATTCAAATTAAAACTACAAAGTTGGGCAGGCCAAATAGCTCAGCAGATTAAAGTGCTCTAGTAGTGAGACCCTGTGGACTCTTCCCTAACACACACACACACCTACTAAAAGTTAAATCACTTTACAGTCACTAGGATGGCTATAAGAAAAAAGGCCAGGGCCAGCCAGCAAGAGAGCTCAAGGGTCTAAAGCATCTGCTTAGGGAAGCATTAGGGAGGTATGCATGGGGAGCAGTTCAATCCCCAGCACATGCCACAGCCAGCCCCAAGAGTGGGCTGAGCCAGCCAAATATTAAAAAATGAGAGAGACAGAGACAGACAGACAGACAGACAGACAGAGACAGAGGACAGAACATTTAGCACAGATATGAAGCTTGAAGGAACTCTCATACAATACATAAAACATGTAAAATGGCATACCATTTTGAGAGATGGTTCAGCAGCTTTTTTATGTATTTAGGATTTACAGGGTCTCACTACACAGGTAAGACTGGCAGTGATACTCCTGTTTTCATCCTCCCAACCACTGGGATTACAGGCATGCGCCACCACACACAGTTTCAATCTGAGTCTCAGGCACCCTTGAGGTGGGGCAACTGCCCTGCACTGTGCCTAAACAAGCGTTTTCATCTGCTGAGCTTGGGCCCGGCAGGATGGCTCAGTGGTCTAAAGCGCCTGCAGGCAACTGCAGGGTCCATGGTTAGATCCCCAGCACCATATGCTGCGCCTGCCCTCAGGGCAGGCTGAGCTGGCCATAAAAATAAATAAATAAACAAACAAAAGTTCTGAAACAAGAAAATAAAATAAAAAATTCTTTAAAAAAAAAAAATCTGCTGAACTATTTGGCCAGCCCAGCTCAGCAGTTTTTAAAGGTACTTTTAAAATTGTAGTACTATACCCAGGTATAAAATTGTATGTCCTTGTAAAAATTTTTACTCAAGTGTTGAAAGGAACATTATTCAAAATATTAAAAAACTGGGCCAGCGAGATGGCTCAGTGGTCTAAAGTGCCTGCAGGCAAGCACTGCGACCTCTCCTCGATCCCTAGCACATGCTGTGCACCCCCACCCCAGGGTGGGCTGAGCCAGCTATAACACAAACAAATGAGGTTTAAGAGAAATAAATAAAAAAAATCTTTAAAAAATAAATAACAATAAAAAAAAACTGGAAATAT
This sequence comes from Myocastor coypus, assembly GCA_004027025.1. NCBI lineage: Eukaryota > Metazoa > Chordata > Mammalia > Rodentia > Myocastoridae > Myocastor > Myocastor coypus. The sequence goes on from PVJA010048775.1 coordinate 6,349, forward strand.
GGCAGGTTCAGGCGCAGGCACAGACACAGGCCTTAATCCCAACTATTCCTTCACAAGCCTAAGGCCACCCTGGAGACGGGCTCAAAATAATTGGGGAGGAAGAAGACTGGCATGCAGCTCAATGGTAGCCTTACCTGGCATCTGAATACCTATCAACTGACTAACACATAAATAGTATTACACACAGAAAGGATTATTATTCAGCAGCAAAAAGCAAAATCCTGATAAAAGCTACAATATGGGTAAATCTCAAAAAGGGTATACCAAATGAACAAAACCAGATGCAAACAATCCTGCATACTCTATGATTCCATTTATAGGTTTCCAGCAAAGTAAACCTAGAGGAGTACAAAACAAATCCATGATTGCCTAGGTAGGGCAGGAAGCTAGGGGAATAAGACTTAACTGCAAACATGCTAGAGTGAATTTTTGAAAGGCACTAACATTCTAAATCAGGCTTTCACAAGATAATTTCGCAAGTCTATACTAAAATACTACTGACTCTAACACTCATAATTATACAAGAATTGTTTCTAAGTCAAAAATTAGTTTCTTTTGGGGCCTGGCGGGATGGCTCAGTGGTCTAAAGCGCCTGCTTGGGAAATCTTAGGCGGCTTCAGGGACCGCGGTTCGATCCTTGGCACCACATGCTGCGCCAGCCCTGCCCTCTAGGCAGGCTGAGCCGGTCATAAAAATGAATGAATAAACAAACAAAGGTTCTGAAACAAGAAAAAAAAAAAATTAAAAAAAAAATTAGTTTCTTTTGGAGTGTGTGCTTCTGGGAGAAATGAAAGTATGTTACACAACCTAACTAGTCAAAATTATTCATAATAAAAAAAATTTATTCATAAAAGCCAGACTGAAAACTCAAACGTCTATCAACCAATAAGTAGGATGACATATCTATAGAATGGAATATTATTCAGCAGGAAAAACAAATGCAGTACTGACACACGCTACAACATGGATGAATTTGAAAACATACTGTGAAAGAAGCAGGTCACAAAAGACTAGGTATTGTACAGTTCCATACATATGAAGGCAAATCTGCAGAGACAAATACAAGTGCTAAGATTGAACTTAAGCAGAAACAAAGGGGGGGGGTCTCTTCAGCAGTGATAGACTATCCAAAACTGATCATAGCACTAGTTACACTACTCTTCGGATATGCTACCAAAACTCTTTGAACTGTATTCTTTCAATTATCATTGGAAGGCACATGAATGACATCTCAATAAAGACACACACATAAAGGCCCACAACTTTTGAGCACATATAATCAACACTAGTAAGGCCTACACAACCACTTAGGATTAAAAATAAATTCCAAAGTCTTTCCAGCTATACTTAAACCAATTTTATGAGTACTTATGTCAAGAGGCACAGTTGTTTTAAAGTAAACTTAAAGTAACATTAAGTTTTCAAATTTCTAATACCCAAGATATTTGGATTTTCTGTTCCCTTTACCAAGAAGAAAATTCTTCCATTATATTTATAGGAACACATACTATAAATTGTCCTGTATAAACTTTATTCCTAAATCCCTTTAAACATATTCAATACTTTCCAGATTATACATTCTGCCTTTTTTTTTTTTTTTTTTTTTTGAGACAGGGTCTCGCTATGCAGTTGAGGCTGACCTTGAGCTCACTTTTGTAGCCCAGGCTGGTCTTGAACTCACACCGATCCTCCTGCCTCGGCCTCCCGAGTGCTGGGATTACAGGCGTGAGCCACCACGCCCGGCTCATTCTGCCTTTTTAAGAGAATCAACCCTATCTTAATATAGCTGACACTCTTGGTGATTCTAGCTCCAGAGAAAGCGAGTAATTGGCCTCCCGAAAAACTCAGAAAGGCGAATCTGATAACTGAAGACTCGTTACTGTTACTGCTCTCTGGCCACCGGATTAAAATTTAAACCATAGAGGTGAAGTAAATGTTCACGAATACAAACACAGTGAGAGATTTTACACTTTTACAAAGCATTCCCCTCTGAGCTCCCATTTAATGAAGTACCAAGAACTTAAAAGCTATTCTACTACGAACAGGTCTCCTATAAAGGCAACCCAGTACACCAGCACACGAGAACACTAGAACCTGTGATCGCGATAACTCTTAATGTTATAAAATCTTTTTTGTCCCTTAGTGACACAATAAAAACGACCGAATAGGAGGAGGGGGCCCGGCTGCCCGCGCGAAAAGCTGCTCAGGCAGACTCCGCACCGTCTTCTCGCGCCCGAAGCCGCCGCCAGCGGCGGCGAGGTTCCCGAGGGCCAAGCTCCGCTGGCGGCCCAGAAAGGCGGTCGCTGGACGTACGTGTTCTGGAGCCCGTTTTCATTTTGTTTAAGAAAACAAGACTCCGATCAGAGCCCCGTCTCCCAGCTCTGAGATCGCGGGAGGCGGCAGCCGAGGCTATCGTGGACAGCAAGAATAAAAGAACGGCCGAGTACAACCTGTCGTGCAAGCGAGCACGCAGGGAAGGAAAGGTGGTAGGCGGCGGCGGCTAGGAGGACCGGGAAGGAAACTGTCCAGCCCGTCGCCACCCGGAGCGGCCGGCCGCAGACTCCCAGGTCCCGCCCCGGGCTCGCCGCCCAGCCCGGCGCCGGTCACAGCCTCCCGCCCGACCCTGACCCTCCCAGGACGCGCTTCCTCCGCGGCCGGACCCCCGCCCCGCCTCCCGCGAGCCGCCGCGGGTCGGTTCGGTCCGCCACCAGGCAGGGGTGACTCGCGCCGAGATGTAAACACGGCGAGCGCGGCCGCGCGGGCCCATCCCCCCGCCGGGGTCCGAGCCTCGCCGGCCCCGCGCTCCGCGCTCTCCGCGGGCAGCCGCGCCGCGCGCCGCTCCCTTTCCGCTCCCTTTCTCCGAGTCCCGCTCCCGACCGTTGCCCGGGGACGCTCGGCCCCCGGCCGGTGTCACCGCCACAGCCTCCGGAAAACCCCTCCGCACCGCCCCAAGGAAACAACACAAGCGCGGGCGGGGGCGCAGAGGCAGCGTCATTCCGGACGGCCAGGCTCCGCCGCCGCGCCCTCCGCACCCCCTCTCGCAGCCTCAGCGGCCAGCGCGCACTCTTACCTGCTTCGCGGCGCCGGGAAGACCGCGGCGTCCCCTTGGCTCCCGGCTGGGCCGCGGATGAGCCGCTGCCGCCGGCCGGGCGTCCGGAGGGAGCCGGGGCCTCCCCGGCAGTCCCGGCCGTTCCACAGGGAAAAGAGGAGACAAAACAGAAGCGCGCCGCCCCGCGCACCGCCGTCCGCCCGCCCGCCCGCCGACCCCCCAACCGCCGTGGAGACGGCGGCGACACACAGCCCCGCGCGGGGAGCACTGGTGGCGGCCCCCTCCACCGCCCCGGCTCGGCTCCGCCCCCCCGGCCTCCCGCCGCCTGGACTCGGAGCGCGCCCCGCCCGCCCCGCGCTCCTCCCTCCGCGCGCGAGAGGGGGCAGCCGGCGCCCGCGGCGCCTGTCAAACGCCGGCCGACTGTGTCCAGCCCGCGGGCCCCGCCGAGCCGGCCGCGGGCGCTCTCGAGTCCCGCCCTCTCGGGACACTCAACTTCTCCTGAGCTCGGCTTCTCCGGTGGAGACGCTCGCCACTCGGCCAGCCCCCGGCCAGGGCCGCCCTCCGCGCCGTGCGGGGCTGTGGCGCGGGATGGGCGCGGGGCCGCGCCTGCACCTGCAGCGCCCGCCCGCTATTCCCCGGGTCGGACCGCACGCACACACCCTTGCCACTCTCCGAGGCGCCCCACAGGCCCACCCCGGCACCTCTGGGGACTCCCCCCCCCTCGGCGGCGGCCAGTCCAGAACTAGTCTGACAGGGGCCGGCGGCAGCAAACTCCCGCCTGGCGCGCCAGCTACCCGCCTGCGGTCCGGCCCCGCGTTGAAGGCGGGAGCGCGACGCCGGCCCCGCCCGCCCCGTGACGCACTGGCCCCGCCCGCCCGCCGCTCCTCCCCGCCCGCGCCGGCCTGGCCCGCCCACCCCGCCCAGTTCCCAGAAATTCCGCCCGCCCAACGGCCGGCCACCGGCTAGGGTTTCGCGGTGACGAGCTGTGAGACCGCGGGCAGGCGAGAGGGAGCCGGGTGCAAGCCTCATATTTAAGAGAAAGTCAGAGAAGCGAAGGTCCCGCGGGCACGGAGCGCCTGGGAGCGGGTCGCTCGGGCCTCCTTCCGGAACGCGGAGCTGACCGCCTCGCAGAGCTCGCCGGGCGGCGCCGAGGTCAGCCTGCGGGGCTCCGGCGGGAAAGTTGGAGCGGGAGCGGGCCTGGGGGCTCCAGAGAAGGGAGCGCGCGAAGGCCCCGCGATTGTAACTTTTTAGAAATTATAGGCACAAACAAAACAAAGACCTTTGGGGCGGTGTGGGGAGAGGCTTGGGGTGCTGGTTATCTGTCACCTTGTTTTATCTTGCTTCTGGGTAGGCGGACCCCCTCTTTGAACACAGTGGCCCTAGCTCCGGACCTGGATTCTACAGTCGGGGGCACAGCTTCGGGGTCTCCCCGTTCTCCTTGGGAGTCGCCCGTTGCCACAGGGGGGCGGCGGCGGCGGTGACGGGCCCTCGCGCAGCTGCCGCGGAGCCTTTGTCGCAGGCACGGGAGGAATAACTCAAGTCCTAGCATTGTTAGTGCAAGAAGGAGCATTTGGGTGAAAGCGCCTGCGAAACTGGGACAGGAAAACCTAGCAGCGGCCGCGGGCTTCTGGCTCCCACACTTTCACACAAAGGGGGCCCTCGGAGTCGGGCACCGGGACGTGCCTTTAAGTACGCAAAAGCTGGCGGTACGGTACTCGGGGTGTTCTCAGTGTCACTCGTACGCGATTCTGCGTACGGACATCTCTGGCCCCAACGCCGCCGCCGCGGTTTCGGTGTTTGCTCTTGTAACAAAGAGCCCGCCGCTCCTGTGTGCTGGCGCCGAGCCGCTCCGCTGCCCTGGGCTCCGCCGCGTCGCCTCCAGGGACCCTCACTAGGCACAGCGCGAACCGGCTCATTTGTAGGTTCCAGCTTCAGTTTTTGCTGCTTTACACTTTTGAAGGGTTAAGAAGGCCTGAGCTATAAAAGTGATGGTTATTCTTGAGAGGAATAACCCTAAGGCTCCAGTGTAGAAAAGCGACTGGAGGCCCCACTATCTTTAGAACCTGCAAAAACTAAGAATTTAAAAATGTCTTTTTTAAAAGCTGTTTACAGTTTTGGGGTAAATCTTGCTTTGCTATTTTAAAAAGCAACTCTAGGGGGCTCCTGTTCTTATTCAAAAATATTCTTAAATGCAAGATAGCATGATGCTTAATGAGATCGCAACTCTGACAAACTTTTGTCAGTTACGATGCGAAGTGAGGAATATATAAAGCCTTGATAACATTCAAACCTTTAATACACAATAAGCAGCTGGAAGTGCTGTTGCAAGTGTGTAATTCCAGCATTAGGGAGGGTGAGGCAGGAGGATCACAGAGTTGGAGACCAGCTTAGGCTACAGAATAACAAGACCTTGTCTCAGAAATAAACAAAAATTAAAAATATTACACAATAAACAACACTACAGACAGCATCCTTTCTAGGATACCATTTTTATCCCTGATTTTTTGCAAACCTATTGCTTAGGGGAATGGTTGCCCATTTTGGTTTGTAATTAATAATCTGATGAATACTACTGTCACTGCATATCATAGCACTGCATGTTGAGGAGCATGCAAGGACAAAGCTCGATGCCCACAGTTACAGACTGGTCTTACCTGCGTGGTCGTATTCCTGCTAACTGACTTGAGAAGAAATCTGTGTTGCTTAGTGCCAGCTGGAAAGTCCCAGGGGAATGCCAGTGGTAAATAACATTGTCCCTTGTTTTTCCCTGTTCCATGAAAGCATGCCCTTTGAAATGTGGATTTGTAGTTCCTCTCATTACAAGTAGTGTTTCTCCTCCCTACTGACATTTTGTTTAGATCATTCCATTTGTTTTCGGCCAGAGGAACACGGGCAGAAGTGACTGCATGCTGGTTCGGAGCCTGATCTCCAGAGACACTGCGTGTTAATGCCTGTCTGCTGAGCGGCTGACTTTCACCCTGTTGAGAACATGCTTGGGGAGTTGCTCGGTCCAAGAAGGATGAGACATATGGATGTGGACTAAGTCTTCCAGAACGTGTAGCTAGTGAATTGTAAGGAAAGGGTGTTGTTTTAAGATGCCCCAGCTTGAGGGTGGTACACTCCCTAGGAATAGTGTTTCGTTACTGATATATTAACAGCTAGACTAAACTGCTCCTTTGGGGCTGGCCCTAAAGGTCCCCACCTTGATGTGTCTAAGATAGCTCTTTGCTAGTGAATTAGACACAGTCCCAGTACGTGGGTAAGCCAGCCAGAAACTTTGTAGCAGCACATTCTGAAATAAGCTAGTAATCATGGAATATGTTTCTGTGTTTTGCCAAATTATTTTTATCTTTATTATTTATACCACACAATTTATTTTCTAATCATAGAAGTGATCCATTAATAAATGCAAGTGTAAATGGAATTGCCTCGTTAAGTGGAATGCTTTTACACTGTTTCTCTATTTCTTCTTTGTTTTTTCTCATTATATAGGAAATGCTTTTTAAAATGTTAACCTGTCCTCACCATGACAAAGGAAGAGGTTTTCCTACTTTTCCATCAGAATGTTAAATGCTTGGAGGATCCTCCCAGGCCTGGTGTGGGAGTGGATAGCAGCGCCAATCAATGAGGAATACAAGAGAAAGGTTGGGTCTCCAACTAATGGCCTGTGAATCAGCTCCTCTCCCAACCTGGAAATTCGTTTTTATGGGCCTTCGAGGCAGGGGTTATATTTGATTAAATAAGGTCATATTCCCCTGTAACATGTAAAATGAATAGTCTGAGAAAATAAGGCGCAAATTGCACCCTTTCGAACCTTGGACTCACTACACCATTTGGTTAGTCACACAGATCAGCCCTAACTTGGGTGGGAAGTCACTGCTCCGACTCAAGGCTGTTAATTCCAGGAGACAAGGATAGCTGGGAAGCTGGCACTCACAAAGCCGTTCATACAGCAGTGAAATCAGTGACTTAACCAACTAAATTCATCAAGTCCCTTACTGCAGGTTGCTGATGACTATGTAGACTGTAAACAGCCAATCTTCCTAGGCCTTTCATTAAAGAAAAAGTAGTTCTAGGCAATTCTCAAGTTGTATTCTAGTATTAACTTGTTTTCCTATTGAACCCAGCACACCCACCCTTCCTACTACCTCTTTCTGGACTCTACAAAGACTATTGTTCCTAGCTTGAACCATACTTTATCTGCAAAGGAACCTAGTCCTCAAATTCACTTCGGTTTGAACCTGGACTTGCTGTTTATAAGTCAGACTCATGCCTTAGGGAGTCTCTAAAAGCAAATTAATGGGAATGGGGGTGGCTGTTAAGTTTCCAGAATCCAATGAAACAGTTTTTGAGGATAAATTTCTTCCACCAGAAGTTGTCCTATAAAATAAACACAAAATAAAGTTTTCAGCCAAGCGTGATGATGCACATATCTTAGCACTCAGGAGGCTGAGGTAGGATTGATGAGTGTGAAGTCAGCCTCACCTACATTGTGAGTTCAAGCCAATCTAAACTCCATAGCAAGGGGCTGGGGAGATAGCTCAGTAGAATAAGCACTTGCCTTGCCCAACAAATGCAAAGACCTGAGTTCAGTCCCCTAGTTCTGCCAAAAAAAAAAAAAAAAAAAAAAA
>PVJA010048776.1:0-14042 GCA_004027025.1 Myocastor coypus
TGGCTTTCTGAGTATCAAATATCTTTGACTTAGCTTGGAAATAATATTTTCTGACCATCATTGATATTCTAATAACTTTCCATACAATGTGATATAAGCAGTTATACAATTTTGACACAGATATTTGGAAATTCAAGGAAATACAAAATTGTAGCCTTTCAAGAATATGGTTTTTGGCCCAGTCTCTTACTTTCAAGTACTACTTTTGAGAGAATGACAGTAACTGAGTTTAGCACAGGTTTGCTTATGTCCTGAGTGCTCACTGACCTTGAAGGGCTAGGGCCAAAATATTGGCAATACTTGTAGCCCTTCTTTTTCTCTAATTTTTGGTCTGTAAATTTATATTCTTAACACTCCAGAAGAAAAGCCTAGTGATACTATTACTGTATAACATGGGTACTTGAGCTTAACATCACTGTCTTTCTGAGTATCAAACATCTTAGACTTAACTTGGAATTGGAATTATCTATCAGTCATTGACATTCTAATAAATTTCTATAGAATGTGATGAAAGCAGCTATACATTTTTACACAGAAATTTAGAAACTATGTTTTTTTTCCTAGTCTCTTACTCTCATTTAATATCATTTTTTAATTGTGCCACAGAGGAAAGGGATTGAGGATATATAATGTGCCTAAAGACAGTCACCTAGAGAGAAAACATCCTCTCATGCTTTCACAGAGAGCAAACTGGTCAAGCAATGGCCACAACTTTCCAGATGGCTGACACTGACAACGGTTCTACAAAGCATTGTATATGGTTACAAAGTTAATACTGAGGGGATTTGACTGACCTTGGGAGATACAAAAGTTACACGTTCTGTTATACAGGTCTTGCATTAACTTTCCCTTAATGACCCAGCAGAAATCTTAACCATGAGGCATAAAACATAAAGCTATATTAGTATGCTGAGCTGTAAAAGGTTAAATCAATATCTTCTGACATTGCCAGTTTTGCCAATAACCCGCTGCTATTGTGGAACACTGGATATGTATAGAACTACTTTCAGTTCAATGACAAGAAATTTTTTGTACCAACAATGGTTAGAAAATTTATCACAACCTGTGCTCTGTATAACTAATAGGAAGACAACAATATGCATTGTATCAAATACTGGGAATGTAATACTAATGTGTTTTGAAACTTTCACATTGTTATTTCTTATTAAAAGTAATAAATAATAAAAATACAAAAGTAAATTCAAAAGCTGGGCATGGTGGCTCACGCCTGTAATCCCAGCACTCGGGAGGCCGAGGCAGGAGGATTGGTGCAAGTTTGAGAACAGCCTGGGCTACAAAAGTGAGCTCAGGACCAGCCTCAACTGCATAGTGAGACCTTGTCTCAAAAAAAGACAAAAACAAACAAACAAACGAACAAAAATAAATTCAAGTGTAAAAACAGAAAATAGCTGGGCGTGATGGCTCATGCCTGTAATTCCAGCACTCAGGAGGCTGAGGCAGGAGGATTGGTGCGAGTTTGAGACCAGCCTGGGCAATAAAAGTGAGCTCAAGGCCAGCCTTAACTGCATAATGAGACCCTGTCTCAAAAAGACAAAAAAAAAAAAAACCCAGAAAATATTAAAACCTGTAGCTCTGTGTCTGTATCTAGCGTAAATTGTAGTGAGATATAAATTCCAAATGGTTTTGTTGGCAGCACCCCTTATGTCACTGCTGCGGAAGACCCCATTTCTTGTCTTTGGCATGGCTTTGCCCATAGCTTGCGTCTTTTTCACCAGATTTATGTTCTTGACATCTCTCATCTGCCATAGTCTCCTCTGCACTTTCATAGCTTCACACACTGCCTTCTCAGGGTGTGAAGAGCCTGTCAGGCCCTCTTCTGAAATGTTGGTGAAAGCCTTCTTTACTCAATAACTCTTGCATTCTTACTTGTAGAATGAGCAACACATGAATGATGCAGAAATCTGCCATGAGCTGTGCCATAGGCCCCCCTTAAATCATGGCTGTAGCAGCCCCTGAGTGCCTGAACTGTTGAACAATGTGAAACAAATCCTGACAAATCAATTCCTCAGGTGGCTCTTATTGAGCAGGTTGTACAGTGTTCTCAAATGAAAGTTACAGCTTTGTGCCCTTTAGGTTGTGATGGGTGGTGTCTTGGATATTTGTCACATGTTCTTAAGATACCTTTTCTATTCTCCTGTGTAAAGCACTTGGCTTCTTTTTTATCTTTTCAGCAAACTCACTCTTCCTGACACCACCTTTGCAGGCTCTTCCTGTCTAGAAAATCTGAAAAGATTTCAAATGGCTTTTTTTAAACTTTACGTTTTCTATAAGCATGACTAAAAACAACATATGGTATTCATTCTTTTACCTATAAATGGGCTGCCTTGAAATTTGCTCAGGTAGAGTAGTCCGCTACCTTTAATTTCAGCCCTTGGCAGTGTCTAAGGATATGAGCAAAGTGAAACAAGTTTTCTGGCAGCACAGAACATACAGAGTCCAGAGTTCAAGTGCCTGTGTAGTTCTTATCTCAAACTGAATCCTCCTGAGCCTGGTTTTTACTATCCACCTTTCATCTGCATTCTGTTGTTATGATCTCTGACCAAAATCTCCCATCAAACTTGACTCACAAACTCTAGGGCTGCTTCTCCTACTTGCATCTCCATACTCACCACGTTCATCCCACAAGACAGGTTTAAACTTTTGTGAACCACGTAATCAACTCCTTTCATAGCAATGGACCTACCCCTGGTACCAAAATCTATCTTAGTCGCTTTCCTCATTGCTGGGAAAAAATACATTCATAATATACAGAAGAGGGTTTTATTTTGGCTCACATTTTAGTTCATATTTAGCAAGTTTAAACATGAAATAGCATGGCAGTAGGGCTTGAGTGGAGGAAAGTTGCTCATATTGTGGTACCCAAGAGGCATAGAGAAAAGGAAAGAACAGGAAGGGAGTGTGGTTATGTTCCCCGTGTCATGCCCCCAGTGACACATCTGTAACCAGGCCCCACATCCTAGCAGCAGCTCAGCCTTTGTACGCTTATAATTCAGTTGTTTCTCAAAAGCCTTGATTCTGAGTGTTGGTGGACATCTAGTTGTAATCTGTAACTGTCTTTTTGTGTTCCACACTCTCTGGCTCTTGAATATCGATAAGAAACCCCAACACACTTTCTTGGAACACAATAGGAATGTGCCCTTGAATAAGCCTTCACCAAAATGGTGTCTTGTTTTAATAAGTAAACAGTTGATAGCTGACTTCCTCATAAAATTGTGTATTGTTGGCTGGGCAGAGTTACCATTTTTTCCTTTTTGGGAGAGAATGGTTATTTCAGAAAAAAGTGTCACTCATTTGCTCCCTTGCCCTATTGTTTGATCCTATTTGTATTGATGCTGTCTCCCTCAGCGAAAGCAGACTACATGTATTTCTACACAGTTTTTAGGGACAAAGAACTAGGAAATCAATTTTTAACTTTTGACCTTATTTTTATAGCTTTTGCTAACAAAGAACTCTGAGGAAGTTCTTGACTTTAGCCTGAGTATGATGACAATAAAAAATTGAGGAGATGTTTAAACTTACTGCTTGAAATATGAATTGGATGCAATCTACCTGCAATCATTTATGGATAAATGTTGCATAAGAAACCTCTAAGAAAAAAAAGAAACTTCTAAGAGATAGCAAAGATCTTTAAGCAACTTGTAATTGCTCATGAGAAAGTTGTTAATGAAATCCTTTGCTATTACTACGAGTCTTGGCTTTGGTCCAGTGGCTAAACTTACTTTTTCACTGGATATTGGTTGGAAATAAGAGTCAAGCCTTTTGGTTGAAAACTGGACAGAATGTAGATTTTGAGTTATGATTCTCCTGTGCAACCAGTTTTGTGCTTCATATCATCCAGGAAACCATCATGCTTTCCTTTTGGAATTCCTTGGATGTCAGTTGGGGGAAGCAGCAGATGTCATCAGTAAAGTGTGACACATTTCCCTTCTCAGAGTCTATGGTCAGAGAATATACTTCCAATGCTTCCACTATTTTCAAATTTATTAAGACTTGTTTTGTGCAAGATGTAGTGTATCTGTGTGTGATAATCTGACATCTTGTTTTATAAGGCATTCTCTTAATTATGAGCCTCACATGTAATGACCATTCATATTCACTTTTTAAGAAACTTTATTTTTTTAAAAAAGTTTGATATTACAGTTTAATTGATAATGTGACTACTTAAAAATATAATAGTATATCTTATTAAAAAAAAAGACTTGTTTTGTGTCCTTGTCCAGCCTGTAGTCCAGCCTGTAGAAATATTCCTTGTGAACTTTGTATAAGAAAGCTTAATATGAACTATGAGAACTCATAGAGAAGTTGATGCTAATTAAAAGTATCTTATGAAATATACTTAGAATCAGTTCATGATGTCCTTGCATCAGTAAGACTTCTTATTCTCTTGAGGTAAGTGTAACTAGAAGATATGTTCATGTTGTTAATTTTTTACAAAGCAAATATACTTGCAGAAAACCTTAAAACATAATTGCCAAATAATTCATCACCTATCCTTGGTTCTAATAAATAGTTGCAGGTGTGAAAACATTTGTTTTCTCACCATGTTCTTCAATATCTGCACGTATTAAAGCCATTCCTATGCATGAACTGAACTATTTGACACTTATTTAATTAAAAAATAATTCATTTCCTACACATGAAAATAGCTACACTTGCAAAAACAAAAGTACACACCATATCTATTTTTATCCTGTTAAACATAAGGTTGTGATAATAGGTAAAACTAAGCTGCGTAGTTACAGTGTTTTGAGATTTTACAGTGTGGTATTAAAATTTTTAGACTTGCAAATTACAAAATTTGGTAAAATATATTTACCTTTGCTCTTTCAAATTTGGAATTGATCATTTTGAGGTAGAATTTTGAGATAAAATAGGTAATTTCTACGATAATTAAAAAGTAAGTCATCCTGGAACAATAAAAATGTTGCAGTTTGGGAAGAGTGAGGAAGCACTTTTCTAATACTTCATTTCCCTGCCTTCTTATGTATTAGTAACTGGACACTTCAGTTTGCTTCAGTATATCATTTGTAACCATCTCGTAAAAAATCTTTGAGTCTCAAGGTGAGGGTTTTCTCCACATATTTTAAGAGTTTCTTTTGGGGTTGTCATTTGTACCACCCTGCTTCTGTCCTTTCAGTTACATTATGTCATTTCCCACAGGGTTGAACTGTTAATCCAGTTCCAAAATTGTACTTATAACTTTGCCACCTTCATCTGCTCAGTGGTGACTGGTATTGCGACTTCCAATGAAAGGAATAATTTTGTTTCTTGGTGTTCCTACTCTTCCTATATTTGTCTTTATTTTTGGAGGCATCTTGCTATTGTTGGATGTACTTGTCCTGCCTTCTATTTTGTATTATTTGGACTGTCATTTTGACTAAGTTTGCTTGCATTTTACCTTATGAGTGGCAAATCTCAAGAATTATTATTGACTTCATTGGGTCAAATAATCAATTAAATACAATAACAAAACCCCTTGGGACAATCAAAAATTAATAATCTGTTGCAACAGCTTAAATATAGAGTGCACATATATTTAGGGAAGAATGACTCCTGAAAGTATTGTTTTCTCTTTAACTGCTCCTGGATTATAAAGAACAGTTTTGACTTTTGTACTTCAATGGCTGTACCTAGAAAATATGAGTGAAATGAATCTGATGCCCAAATGTAAGTACCTTATAGTATCTCTCACCTAAATAAGAAAAAGTATAGACTAAGAGAAAAATAAAGGAAGAATAGACTGAGACAGGGGAATGCAGGGGGCCAATGGTGAGGGGTACCAGAGAGGGGATGAGGCAATAGGTAAAGATATGTCAAGTATAAGGTCCTAATAACCTCAATAAACATGGGCACTATATGCCATAAACATGAACTATGATGAACTATATCAACAAAAAAATAAAGGAAGGAATAGAACTAGGGTAGGAGGGAGGGGGAAATTATCTTTAAAAAGTAAAGAAATAAGCTGCACTGTGTACACTGACCAACTTCCCAAAATAATTGTAAAATGTATATACAACAAACATGGACTAATAAAATTTTAAAGAAATAAGTTGTGGTTCTTGGCTCTGTATCTTATTCTAAGCAAGCCTGGTACATTTAGTTACTACCTTTTTGATTGATGTGCAAGAAATATTTGATTGAGAATTTTCTATGTGTTCTTGACCTGATGTTCAGTTTCTTCCAGGGTATATCTGGACTGTGTTATTGAAGTTACTCTGTGACATAAGGTGACATTTGCAGTCCTGATTTCTCCCTCACCAAGCAGAGTTTCAATGCTACAGAATGTCTCCTGATTATCACCAAAGTTTCCTTTTCTTAGATATACTTCTTTTTTCCCAGTGAGGGAGTTGCCAACTTAAAGCCAGTTGGCACCTGACTAGCTATTAATATTATGTTCTTCTCTGGGTGTCAGCTCCCCAAGGGCTCTGTGCCAATCACACTTTAAAAGAGATGAATTGTTTTGGAGAGAAATTATTCTGCCTTGGAAGCAACTTACGAAGTACTTAAATCCTTATTATAAATGAATTAAAAAAAGAAACAAAACTTTTCTAAGTCAATTTGGAGTTTTGCTAGAGCACGTTAGGAATACATGGTTGCCTCACTGCTGAAAGTGAGGTGGGATGAGTTTGAAGGATTGATTTTCTTGAGAAAAGAAGCTTGATTAGTATTCCTTTATCATTCATTGTTCTTTTATCTTTGAAAAATTTATAGGGTCTCTATTTGCATAAGATCAGAATTGATATGTATGAAGTTTTCTTTTGAGTCTAGGATTTTGAAGTTAGTTGAAAGTTATTTATAAGTATTGTAAAATAAAGCATTTACTCTTTGCTGTGTGACTCTTAACCATTTACAGATGTTTAATAAAGGTGAGCAAGAGGTAAATAATGTAGTTGATGCTGAAGTATGAGATTAGTGATATTAGAGAAAAAGTGATATATAGCCAAATCAGTATTAATAGGATCTTATTAAACCCTAAAAATAGTCATTTATTGGGTCAGTTTGTTATGTCAGCTAATTATACTGTGTGAATTTTTACCATGACTTGAGCAGAGATGATGTTTCTTCCCTATCAGCAGAGGCAAGGACTCATACCCAGGTCTGTTTTTTCCCCCTTGAATACTAGGATATATAATACTTTGGTTTTGAAGGTTCCTGTTTATCTCATAAAAATCAACAGCAACATAAAAATTAGGAAAGAAATAAAAAAGGTCATTCAGCTTTTATTACTTTTTTTTTTTTTGTCTTTTTGAGACAGGGTCTCGCTATGCAGTTGAGGCTGGTCCTGAGCTCACTTTTGTAGCCCAGGCTGGTCTTGAACTCGCACCAATCCTCCTGCCTCAGCCTCCCGAGTGCTGGGATTACAGGCGTGAGCCACCACGTCCGGCTAGCTTTTATTACTTTTTTTTTTTTTTTTTTTTTTGTGGGACCAGGGTTCGAACTCACGACCTTGCACTTGCCCAGCAGGCACTTGTGCCTCGGAGCTATCTCCCCAGCCCCCTATTACTTTTAATAAGAAATAACAATATGACATATTCACAATAATTCATACAGTACATATTGTTGTTCTCATAGTAATTATACAGACCACAGGGTGCAGATGTGATAAATTTTCTAATCAGTATTGGTAAAAAAAATTCTTGTCTTTGAATAAAGAGAAAGTAGTTGTATACATTGTCCAATGTTCTATAATTGCAGTGGGTTACTGGTGAAACTGGTAATGTTGGAAGCTGTTGGTTTAAGCCTTCCACAGCTCAGCATACTAATCTAGCTTTATATTTTCTGCCTTATAGTTAAACTTTTCTGCTGGGTGGTTAGGGACAAGTTGAAGCAAGACTTGTATAAGAAAACATAGAACATTTGTATCTTTCAAGGCCAGTCAAATCTCCTTAGAATTAACTTTGAAACCATTTACAGTGCTTTGTACAACAATTGACAGTGTCAGCCGTCTGGATGAGCCATGACCATTGCTTGACCAGTTTACTCTTTGTGAAAGCCTGAGAGAATGTTTTATCTCTAGGTGACTCTCCTTAGACACAATATACACCTTGAATTCCTTTCTTCTGTGGCTTCATAATCTCCTTGAACAGAAAATTTGGGGAACCACTGAGTTATAGGATGTTACAGCACAAGTTCTTTTCTGTCCTGAGTCCTCACTGACCTTGAAGGGTTAGGGCCAAAATATTGGCTGTCCTTGTAGCTCTTCTTTTTCTCTAATTTTTGGTCTGTAAACTTATATTGTTAGCCCTCCAGAAGAAAAGCTTAGTGATACTATTACTCTGTAACATGAGTACTTGAGCATAACATCATTGTCTTTTTTAATATCAAACATGTTAGACTTAGCTTGGAATTGGTATTTTCCATCAGTCATTGATATTGTAATAAATCTCTGTAGAATGTAATAAAAGCAGTTACACATTTTTACAGAGACATTTAGAAATCTAAGGATGTACAGAGTTGTAGCCTGTCAATTATATGGCATTTTGCTTAGTCTCTTACTCTCATTTAATACCGTTTTTTGTTTTCATGTAAACCAACCATTTACCTGAGAGAGAGCATAACAGTAACTGAAATTACATTAGAAGCAGCACACATCTAAAGGAACAGAAAGGCAGACATTTCAAGCATAGTTTTAGAGTTGCACATTGCTATCATCAATGTGCAAAGTCTTTTGAAGGTTCTTGGGACCATTATCTAATTCATCCTGTGTACATAAGTGCATAGTTTTGCTCCTTTTGTTTCCTCTCTTTTCTGATTCCAGTCACTGCATTGTGTAACCCATAAGTCTTTGATTTCCATTCAGCTGTGTTATGCCTCTCAATTTTTATTTCTACTTTGGAATTCTTACACTAGGGAGACTATGGTATTTACAATGTTGGTCTGATTTATTTCATTTATGAGTATATGTTTAAGATATATCCATTTATATATGAAGTGTTCTAGTTTATCATTCTTTGTAGCAGAGTAATATTCCATTGTATAAAAATAATACATCTTTTTCAACCATTCTTCAGATGATGGGCATTGTAGTTGTTTCCAAGACTTGGCTATTACGAATTTTGCTGCTATAAACATATGTGCAGATATCACTATGGTATAATGTTTTCAGTTCTTCTGGGAAAATACCCAGTAGGACAATAGCTGGATTGAATGGTATTTCCAGTTATAGTTTTTTTTTTAAAGAGCTTCCATACAGCTTTCCATAATGGTTGTATCAGTCTGCATTCCCACCAGAAGTGGGAAAGTGTTCCTTTTCCCCCACAGCCTCTCCAATATTTGCTGTTGTCTGATTTCTTTATGATAGACATTTTTTCTGGGGTGAGATTGTGTCTAAGTGTTGTTTCAATTTGCATTTCATGGATGCATAGCAATGTGGAGCATTTCTTCATGTATTTATACTCTGTTTGAAATTCTTTCCCTGAGAAGTGTGTGTTCATGTCAGATGCCCATTTCTGAAATGGATCTTTGAAATTTGACCCAAAATGTTTTTAGTTTTATAAACAAAGTTTTTAAATATATTCTAGATAGAAAACCTTTGTCTAAGTATTTATTAGTTAAAATCATTTCTAAATTTGTGGGTTGTCTTTTCACTCTGTTGGTAATTTCTTTTGCGGTCAAAAAAACTTAGCCATAGCAGGTCCCATTTGTTGATACTTTCAAGTGTTAAATGTGCATTTCGATTTTTGTCCATGACCATTGTGCTTTCCCTGATTTCTTGAAGATTTTCTTCCAATTTCTCTTCCAGGACATTTAACGTTTCTGTTTTAATATTTAGATCTTTAATCCATTTTGACTTTAGTTTAGTGCATGGTGATAGCCTTGTGTCAAGTTTTAGTTTTTGGCATGTAGAAAGCTAGTATTTCCAGCACCATATGTTAAATACGCTTTCTTCCAGTAAGCATGTTTAGCTGCTTTGTCGAAAGGTAGGTGAGCGTGTATTTACTTCTGCATCTTCTAATCTATTGCATTGATCTTCAGGTCTACTTTTTGCCAATACCATGCTGATTTTATCATGGTAGCTCTGTAGTATAATTTTACAGGAATTGTAATGCCTTCTGCCTTACCTTTGTTGCCAGGATTGTCTTTGCACTTCTGGGTCCTTTTTGGTTCAAAATAAATTTAGCAATGACTTCTTGAGGTCTGTGAGGTATGTTGATGCTATTTTGATAGGAGTTGCATTAAATCTGTATAACAGTTTGGGTAGTATGGCCATCTTCACAATGTTGATTCTTCCTATCTAGGAGCAGGGAATATCTTTCCATTTTCTAAAATCCTCTAGGATCTCTTTTTTCAGAGTACTTTAGTATTCATTGAAAAGCTCTTCCACTTCTTTAGTTAAATTAATAGTTATTTCATTTTCTTCAGTGCTATTGTAAAACATACTGTTTCTGTAATTTCCCTTTCAGTGTTTTTTGTTATCTGTGTAGAAGAATGCCATTTACTTTTGTGTGCTCACTCTGTAACCTGTTATGCTAATAAATTTGTGTATTAATTCTAGTAGCTGCTTGCTGGAGTTTTTGGGGTCTTTCAAATACATTATCATGTGATCTGCAAATGATGATAGTTTAACTTCTCCTATATCTATTTTTATTTCTTTAATTTTTCTCTCTGGTCTAATAGCTGTAGCTAATGATTCCAGAACTATATTGAATAGCAGTGGCAATAGAGGATATCCTTGTTTTGTACGATGTTTGAGAGTAAAAGGCTTCAGTTTTTCCCCATTTAGAATTATGTTAACTGTTGGATTGTCATAGATGGCTTGTATCAGCTTGAGGTAGAGGTCCTCTATTCCAAGTTTCTGTAGGACTTTGAACATGTATGAGTGTTGGACTTTGTTAAAAGCCTTTTCTGCATCAATTGAGACAATCATGTGATTTGTGGCTTTGGAACTATTGATACACTGTAATACATTTATAGATTTGCATATATTGAACCATCTCTGCATCCCTTGGATGAATCCTACCTGGTCATGGTGTATAATCTTCTTGATGATGTTTTGTATTCTTGTGATGAGGATTTTACTGAGAATTTTTGCATCTATGTTCACGAGAGAAATTGGCCTATAGTTCTCTTTTTTAGTTGCATCTCTTTGTGGTTTGGGTATCAGTGTAATACTTGCGTCTAGGAATGATTTTGGGAGGATTGCTTCTTTTTAAATTTCATTGAAGAGTTTGAGGAGTGTTGGTCTTATGTCTTCTATAAATTTTTTGTAGAATTCAGTGATGAATCCATCAGGTCCTGGACTTTTCTTTGTCTGTAGGCTTTTTATTACATTTTGTATTTCACTGGCTGTTGTTGGGTTATTGAGAGTTCTTATAGCTTCTTGATTCAGTTTTTGTAATTTATTTTTTTAAATTTAATATTTTTATTGTTTAAATTTAACAATGGTTGTATTACATATTTTCATCATCAGATCAGTTTAGATTAATACATATAGGTATATAAGATTGATCAAACAATAATTTTTGTAATTTATAATATTCTAGCAATCTGTCCATTTGTTCTGTGTCTTTAATTCTGTGAGAGTAAAGATTCTCAAAGTAGCTATTTATGATCCTCTGAATCTCTGTGGTAATTTCAACCTTTTTATTCCTTATTGCTTGAATTTGTGTTGTTTCTTTCTTCTTTATGATGAGTTAGTTAGGGGATTATCAATCTTATTTAATCTTTCAAAGAACCAGCCTTTTGATTCATTCTTTGTATTGTTTTCTTTGTCTCAATTGAACTAATTTCTGCTATAATCTTTATAATTTACTCCCATCTTTGGGCTTTTGATTTTGTTTGCTCTTCCATTTGTAGTCAGTTTAGGTGTTTCCATAGAGTATTTATTTGTTCTCGTTCTGTCTTATTAATATGTGAGTTCAGGGCTATAAATTTCCCTCTAAGAGCTGTTTTCATTGCATCCCATAAATTCCTGTAAGTTGTATTTAAATTTTCATTAAATTGTAGATACTGTTTAATTTCTTGTTTAATTTCCTCTGTAACCCATTGGTTGCTGAGAAAGGTGTTAAGTTCCATGTATTTCTGGAGTTCTGTGGTTTCTTTTGTCATTTATTTCCAATTTCATTGCACTATGGTAAGATAGTATGCATGGGATAATTTCTGTTTTCTTGCATATACTTAAGCAGTACCTATGGACTAATATGTGATCTATTTTAGAAAATGTCCCATATCCAGCTACAAAAAATGTATATTCTGAAGTGTTTGGCTGGAATACTTTGCGTATGTTCACTACGTTCAGTTGTTCCAGGTTGCAGTTCAGGTCTGCTATTTCTGTGTTACTTGTTTGTCTGCTTGACCTGTGTTTTTGGGATAAAGAGGTTTTATGGTGTCCTATTAAGATTGTGGTATTGGATATGAGATTTTTCATGTCCACTAAGGTTTGTCTTATAGAACTTGGTGCTCCTGTGTTGCGTGCCTACATATTTATGTGTGTTACCTCTTCATCCTGAATTTTTCCCCCAACCTGTATATAGTGACCTTGTTTATTTCGTTTAACCCATCTTAGTTTGAAGTTTATAGAGTGTCTGCAAACACGATTGCTACCTCTGCTTTTTTCTGATATGCTGGAGCATGTAGTATTGTTTTCCATCCTTTTAACTTTCTGCCTATGAGTTTCTTTATGAGTTAAGCGTGTTTCTTGTATACAGCATACGATTAGATTTTGCCTGCTCATCCACTCTGCCACTCTGTTTCTTTTAAATGAAGAATTGAGTCCATTTACATTGATGGATATAATTGAAATGAATTGACTTATGATTGACATGAGTTTTACTTTCTACTGTCTAGTCCTGTTTCTTCTGAGTTTAATTGGTTACCCTATTGGGTGTATTCTTTCTGTTCTCATTTGTTTAGTTCAGGTTGTCTTGGTCCCTCTCTAAATTTTTTTTGAAACTTTGTAGGGTTGGCTTTGACCTCATGAAATTCTTTAGTTGTTTCTTGTCATGGAAATATTTTACTTGTCCCTCATACTTGAAGGAGAGTTTTTCTGGGTATAGCAGTCTTGGCTGGAATTTGTTTTCATGGAGGACTTGAAGCACTCTTCCCCATGCACTTCTTGACTTCATGGTTTGTGAAAAGAAATCTGGGATTATTCTGATGGGTTTTCTTTTAAATGTGACTTGTTTCTTTGCTCTAGCAGCTGTTAGTATATTGTTCTTCTGCTGGATTTCTGGTATCTTGAGTATTATATGTCTGGGTATGTTTTTAATTGGGTTGACGTTATTTAGAGTTCTGTATGCTTCAGTAACTGAATGTCCGTTTGTTTTCTCAAATTTTGGAGTTTTTTTGCTATGACTTCTGACCATATTCTTTTTATATCTTTTGTGTCGACTACTTCTTTCTTGTTGTTTCTTGTTAATCTCACATTGTTCATTTTTGCATCATCTTGCACATGTTGAATGATTTTTGCCTGCACCATAGTTGTTTTTAAGAGATATTTTCTTACCATTTTCACTAGCTGCTACTGTATCTTTAAGATCTGAAAGTCTGTCTTCACTTTCGTTCTTACACTTTTGTCAACTTGTGATTGAGATTTTATTTTCTTGTATATCTCTTTGAAACTGTTTCATGTGATCTGTTTCTTTCCTATATTGCTCAATCAGGGAATCCATAATTTTTTTAGTCTCTATAATTTTTTTTATCAATGTCTTATTTAGCAGTACTTTAGCAGACTTTAGAGTCTTTTTTTTTAGAGTCTTTCATTGTAGTTGTCTTTTCTCTCTCTAGTTGCAGGATTATTGGTGCTCTCTACTCTTTAACTTTTGGCAATTGTTACCATACTTTATTTTATTTTATTTTTATTTTTTATTTATTTTTTTCAAGTTTTTATTGTTTAAATTTAACAATGGTTATATTACATATTTTCATCATCAGATCAGTTTAGATTAATACATATAGGTATATAAGATTGATCAAACAAGTAAACATTAACCTTTCTAAATCCACATTAATTTTTTTTCTTTTCTTTTTTTCTTTTCCCCCTTCTTTTCTTTGAAAGTTGACATATTGCATATTGTCCT
>PVJA010048777.1:0-14039 GCA_004027025.1 Myocastor coypus
TTTTTTTTTTTAATTTATATATTTTTTTCTTGTTTCAGAACCTTTATTTGTTTATTCACTCATTTTTATGGCTGGCTTAGCCCGCCCCGAGGGCAGGGCTGGTGCAGCATGTGGTGCCAGGGATCGAACCGCGGTCCCTGAAGCTGCCCAAGCTTTCCCAAGCAGGTGCTTTAGACCACTGAGCCATCCCGCCAGGCCCACTACTCCCTATTTCAAAGTCACCCTTATACTAGATTGTTGTGGTTCTGCTCTAGAAAGAGAGAGAGAGAGAGAGAGAGAGTGTGTGTGTGTGTGTGTGTGTGTGTGTACTGTGAGCTTGTCTGGTTGTTATGAGTACCAGGGAGTCCAGTCAGATCTTGGTGAGGGCTGGGCCTGTAGGTATCAGGAACCTTTTGGTCCTGCTCCATTCATCTCAGCCCCCAGCAGAAAGCCCAGTTCCAGCAGTTGTGGAGGAAGCAGTGCTGTGCAGACCTGCATGGGCCTCGCAGGTGAGGCTGTGCAGGTGTGGGTGCTCCGGAGTGGACACCAGGGGCAGGGCCTCTGAGTGTGCTTGTTAATTTTAGTAGGCAGCTCAGCACTGGGTAGGAGTTTGTCACCTGCTGTCTCCCACCCCAATGCACTCCTGTCTTGCTCTGGACTGTGTGTGTGTGCATATGTGTGGCTTGCTCTCAGAGCTCTGCCCCTGTTGGTTTTAAACGAGGTATGTGGTGAGAGCTAGCGTAGTGAGAAAAGCTCTTTTAGCATCACAGGTATCCAGAACTTCAAGGTAGTGAGGAGCGTGAAGAACTGGAGATTATAGGACTGAATGATGATCCTTTTTTCACTTAGAATTTAATTTTTTTGTGAGTTACATAAAGTGATTTTAATTTTTGATTTTTAAAAATTCATTTTAATGAGAAAAAATAAAATAGCAATGAAACCGTTTCAAAACAGGTTAGTAGGACAGTTACAATAATTAATACATTTGGACCAGAGAGATAATTCAGTGGAATAAGTGCTTATCTGGCAAAGGCAAGGTCCTGAGTTCCATCCCTGGTACCACAAACAAACAAAAAAGCATTGTATATTGTTGTTTCATAGTAGTTATTCAGAGGACAAGATGCAGACCTGGTATCTTGTCTAAACAATATTAGTACAAACCTTTCTTGTCAATGAACTAAGAGAAAGTAGCTATATACCCTGTCTATCTTATGTGTGTGTGTGTGTGTGTATGTGTGTGTGTGTGTGTGTGTGTGTATTTATTTATTTTCCCCACAACTAAACGGTCCTTTATTATCCCCCTTTGTTTTGTCAGAGATGGGTGTTCCATTGCAGTTAGAGAAGCTGTATTTGGAGTAGTCTTTAAAGGCCCTTTTCATACTTGATGCCAGTCCAAAGACTAATAAATGATCTTAGTTTTGGTACCTTAAATTTATACCCAGGATTTTGCCGCACTCCTGTGCTTGCCAGGGCCCTGAAGGCGTGAGGAGGAGCAGCTGGGCAGCAGGTGCTGCTAGGGCAAAGGTGGGCTGGTGACTGGAGCAGGGACTGCAGGTGACGCTGCAGGAAAGGTGACACAGAAGAACAATAGGTTGCAAGGAGGCAGCCACTGTTTTGGTGACTAAAAATGTCCTTGTGAGGCTGGTGGCTCCTGAAGAACTGTCCTGGAGTCCAAGTCTAGGGTAGGTCCAGGTGAGTGAGCAGCGGGAGCTGAGGCAGAGTGGGGGTGAAGGACAGCAGGACTCATGCAGCCGTTGCCAGTATGAGCAGGTCTGGTCCAGGTTACCATTTTATTTGAAATAAACTCAAGTGTTGGCTGCAACATTGTGGAGCCTTTTCTTTTGAAATTGAGGAATTCATTTTAAACTGAGAAACTGAAATTCAAGTGTGGCTCAGTTACCTTTTACTCACTGCTGGGACAAAATACCCAACACCCAAAATGAGGGAAGGAAAGGTTATTTAGCACACAGTTGGTAGAGGTTTCAGTCTGTACCGGCTGACTCCCAGGCAGAGGGGCACATGGCAGCAGAACACAGGAGGAGAGCAGCCTCTGTGCCTGTTAGCCAGCCTCTCCTTATATCATAAAAGAGCTACCCTGGGGCTGGGGTGTAGAACTCCAGGTCCATGCCCTCTTGCACAGGATGAGGATGTTTACAAAATAAGGAGAATCCTGGCTCTCTGCTGAGTGGCTTAAACTTCTAAACTTCTCAAGTTGACAGTGTATCAACCAGTACAAGGTAGATTGGAGAACTGATACCTGTAGTACCACAGCATGTGTGGTCTCGGCCTTTCTGTGCCTGCGTAGGTAATTGAAGATCGTGTAGCATTTGGAAGCCTGTAGCATATACTTTTTTATTCTAAGGTGAGGTTTATTATTGATTTGAGGCTAGTGATTGTTCCACATCTTCAGCATCACTACACAAGTGTTACTGTAGTAAGATAGCTGTGCAGATAAGTCCTGACGAACCACTTTCCATTAATACTGAGATTACTGCTTAGGAATGTACTTACTTCCGTCCTTCCTCTGCATAGATGTAGGGATCCCTTGGTGACAAGGCGGTAGGAATGAGAAAGACAAGAGGATGAAAAGCTGGGCTAGGTGGTTGCTAGTCCGCCTGATGGGCTAGACTAACTCTGAGCACAACAAAAGGATTGTTTTATTTATACTTTTGCAAAGTTTGTATCGCATTGCCCAAGGTTGCCTAGCAACTGATAGCTGGCCTGAACCAGGAAGGATGTTTTCCTCAGGAGGCCTAGTCCCACCTACATACACTTGATCAATTTCCTGGCTTTCTGCGGCTCCCACCACCTAGGAGTGTTTCCTGTGTTCATTTGACATTTCCAGGCCAACAACCCTAGAACTGTGGAGGCTTCACCTTCTTTCTTTCTTGGTATTTGCCTGTTTTTCTCTGGGTGCTGATTGGGCCTGTCTAACTGCTGGGCTCTGCTTCTAGGAGGTGACCCCCTCAAATCTCAGATCTTCCTCCTCTAGAGCAGGCAGTGCCCATTGTTGGAGAGAGACGGTTGCCACAGTGCTGTGTGCCCTCCCTCAGGTATCCGGTGTCTGCTGACCTCAGTCACCTGGGGGCACTCTCCTCATGCTCTGGCCTCAACTGACCAAAACAGCTTGATTTTTCCTTGAAACCAGTCTATTTCATAGAATTTCTCCATTTAAGAAAGCTGGTATTCTGTGACCTAAGTTGAGACAGGCCATTCCACCTTACCCTGAGCATGAATGTGAGTGTGGGTGGGCAGCTCTTTCCCTTGAACGCTCAGAGGGCACCTGCCCCTGGCAGCCTGCACCCTCGCACTCTGGACCATAGCCCATGTGCCCCACCTGCCCACTGATGATGGGTGCCCGTTGGGTAGGCAGTCTGAAAAGGTTCAGCCTCCCCTCTCACTTTCTTAAGCCCTTTGCACCAGCAGCCTCTGTCTTCTGAATATTGTGGACTCCGCTTTTTCTCAAGCATTTTGCCCATTTTACTTTTTCAGTTCAGCTCAGCTCAGCTTAGCCCATATCTTGCTTCTTTTCCAAAGCTCCTTCCACCCAAGAAGCCTGCTTTTGTAGCCTGTTGACATACACAACTGCTTGATATTTGTGTGTGCCTGATTCTCAGTACCAAAACCCTTGTTATGATCTTTCTCTGTGACTGACTGGAAGTAGGGCCTCAGAGGAAAAGTATGGACACTTGATGAAGACCAAAAAAGGGGCAACTACTAGAAAGCTGCCTCTTTACTAGATTAGTATTAAATGTATGTCAGACAGTTTCATGGTTCTCTTTTTGTGTGATGTATTTAGTACATGGCCTACAGGGTCTCACCACACAGATCGGACTCCTAGTGATCCTCCTGTTTTCAGCCTCCCAAGTGCTGGGATTACAGGCATGCTTGACTATACCCACTCTCATTCCTGTCAGTGTGCCCCTGGGAGTGGTGCCAGCCAGCCAGGGGTTGAAGCCTGGTCCCTGTGACTGCCTAAGCAGGTACTTTAATCTGCTGAGTTATCTGGCCTGCTCTCATGGTTGTCAATGAATGACAAAGTTTTAACTTTTCTCTGCAAGGTTGGAGGATCAGAAACTAGTTTTATTATGTTATTTGTCTTTGAATTTACTCAATTTTGGTTTATTTTGTCTACTTTTAATAAAATTCACATTAGTTTTTAATTAAAAAATCAAACTGAGGGCCAGGGAGATAGCTCCGTGGCACAAGTGCCTGCCTGGCAAGTACAAGGTCGTGAGTTTGAACCCTGGTCCCACCAAAAAAAAAAAAAAAAAGAAATAGAAAAAATCAAACTGAGGTGATTAGTATTATGCCCAGAGTGTGCAGAGAAGCTATTAGACTGCCTTGTAAGGACATGTCTTACTCTGTAAATAAAACTATCTAGTAAATGAACTCTTCAAATTACTTTCTAGGTCTAAACTTGTGTATTTTCCCATCACCACTAAATAGTTAACCCTTCTCAGTCTCTTTTGTTTGAAGATTTTCTTGTCGCGTTGGCCTTTTACATGCTACTTTTGGATTAGTCATTACTGCTTTATTTAATATTTTTTTTCTGTTCTGGCTCTAGTGACTTTTTCATGTTGAGTATCCAGTGATCACTGAGGGGGATTAACCCAGTTATGATTTACATGTTTTCTGTTTATTTTTAAAGGCATTTTCAAAAGAAATAATTCCAGACTGATGGATGAAATTTTAAAACAACAGCAGGAACTTCTGGGCCTTGATTATTCCAAATACTCACCAGAGTTTGCAAATAGCAGTGACAAAGATGAACAAGGTACGTGTGCGTGGGAAGTACATGCCAGGTACAGCTGGAAGATGCACAGCCCAGGTTTCAGGGCTGATTCTTTCTGTGCTTTCCCTTTCATTTGATTTATCATCAGATTTCAACTGTTTTCTTTTTTTTTTTTTTTAATGTTAGAGAAGAGTCTATAGAGTGTTCAGGGTCTCACTACTAGATTGGACTCAATGATCCGCGTGTTTGCAGCCTCCTCTAAGAGCTAGGGTTACAGGGGGATGTACCACCACACCCAGTCTCAGCTGCCGTTTCACCATGCCCTTGGGGCAGGCTGGGGATCAAGCCCCAATCCCTGTGGCTGCTTGCAGGTGCATTATGTTTTGTTTTCATCTTGTTAAAAAGATAATTTTCAGAAAAAGACAAAATAATTGTATTCATATTTAAAAATAAGCACATTAAATTTTTTATTTCAAAGGCAGATTTTGTAACTGGTTCAACAGAGAATCTGAAGAACAGACTGTTTTTAATCTGAAGAGAATATGAAATAATTAAAACAAAACATTGGAAATGATAGAGAACATCATTAAAGAAAACAATGGGAATTCTGCAGTCATTGCTGTATTGCACAGTGTTGTCTTCAGATTTGTTCAGATTAGCAGAGATAGGCGTACAAAATTGGTTTTAAAAGTTATAAAAAATAAAAAAGTGGAAGAAAAAAATTGATGCATCGACTGCTGTCCTCTGTAGACCAGCAGAAATCAGCAGTACAGGTATCTTAGCCATCCTGCATATATAAATAGATACCCCCCTATCCTTTTCCTTCCCTTTGAACAGATTTTTTTCCCTTTCACAGTATCTATTATGCCTTTCAGACTTTACTCTCTCAGGTTCTTAAACTAGTGAGACAATCTGATCTTTGCACATGGAGGTCTGACTTATTTCACTTCCTGAGTATAGTCTCTGCTTGTATCTATTTACTTATAAAAGCCTTGTTTTGTTTTGTTTTGTTTTTAGATTTATTTATTTATTTGGTACAGAGTCTCGTTTTGCAGCTCAGACTCTGATTCTCCTGTCTCACCCTCCCCAGTGCTGGTTTCAGTAGCTGGCACAGCATGGCATGGTGTGGGTGGCACAGTGTGGGGGCCCAGAGGCCGTGCAGTACCAGGGATCAAGCCCTGGTCCTTGTCTTGCCAGGCAGCTGCTTAGACCTCTGAGCTATCACCCCAGCCCCTGTCATATTTTTAATAGCTGAGTAATACTCCATTGTGTAAAAATATCCTATCTTTTTAGTTGATGAACATTTGGGTTGTTTCCAAGATTTAGCTATGATTCATTGCACTGTTATAAACATGGGTGCATGTATATGGCTGTGCTAAGATGTATGCAGCTCAGTTGGAAAGATACCCAGAAGGATCATAGCTGGTTAAACGGAACTTTCAATCCTAGCTTTTTGATAAATCACACAGATCTCCATAGTGGTTCTACCAGTCTATACTCCCACCACCAGATGTATTTATAAATCAGAAGAAAATGAATATTAAATAGAGGCAAAACGATTTAGGAAAGATAATAGAAACTTTTGACCTAGAAAGAACTTGCATGTGCATAGGTGAAAAATTTTGCATTGCTATCAGTTACCTAGAATAACCAGTTGTAAAATTGTTCCAATGAAATCAAATAGGTTTTTTTGGTATCTTCTCTTTTGTCTTAATAAGGGTACTGTGTTTGTACATAGAATTTCAGATGAGTAAAAATTGGTAGCTGGCTTATAATTAAAATTCCTATCTCCTAGAGGATTTGTTCATATTACAAATCATTTAGAGCCCTTGAAAAGGGCCGCAGTATGTAAGTATGCATGTAAGTTTGGTCTGGGGTTTACTGGTCCTTTCAGAGGACAGCAGCTAAGGGTGTTTCCACTCTGAAGCTAAAGGCTGCGATTCTCCTTTACTCTAGGGTTGCTTATCTTTTATCTAAACTTACTATTCAGTAAAACCGACCTGCAGATCAGTGTGGAGGAGTGTTTTTAACCATGTTTCATTTGCTTCCTGCCCCAGTGTTGAATAGCCACTTGGCAGTGAAGGTGCTGGCCCCAGAGGATGGGAAAGCCGACATCGTGCGAGCTGCCCAGGACTTCTGCCGGATGGTGGCTGGGCAGCAGCGGAGGCCTACAGACCTGGATGTGGACATGCTGGACAGCTTGATTAGTGAGTGCGGCCCTGGCTCTCTAGCTCTCTCAGGTTCCTGCTTTCACTGGTCCTCACTTTTGTTTCTCTTGTTCCTGTGGGACTGTGTGTTGCCCAGAGGTTGCTGGAACAGTGACTGTTAGTACACTCTGAGGCCCAACCAGAGGGTAGTTGGTGAAGACTTCTGATTGGGGTGCTCGGGTGGTCTTGGTGTAGCCCATGGGAACATGCTGAGGTGTTGAGCTCAGGTATCTTCCCTGGGATTGTAGATGTCTCTGATGTTAAATGCACACAGTATACCAGCTCCTGGGTCAGCAGTCCTGTGCTGTCACTCCTGGAGGTATCCTCCTGTGTTCAGGGCTCACCCTTCCTCCCTCCTTCGCTCTCTGACTCATTTTGTGTGTTCTTTAGAATTTTTTTTTTTTTTTTTTTTTTTTTTGTGCCAAGGACTGAACCCAGGGCTTCCAGCTAGCTAGGCAAGCATTCTGCCTCTGAGCGAAATCCCCAGCCCCTGTTCTTTAGAATTTTTATGAAAAGGGAATCAGCGTAGATGCCTTCTGTTTTTGTTCATCTGTGTTGAATACAATAGTGTTCATTACTTTTTATAGTTGGCTGTTCTTATTTATGGATAGTATTTTGTCTATGCATTCATCAGTTGATATATTTTTATTTCCAGTTTTTGGGTAATGCTGGTACAAAGTTTTATGTGGGCATGTATTTCTTTGTGGTATATGCCTAAGAAACAATTGTTAGTGTTTATTTTTTTAAGCACTGCCGAACTGCTTTCCAAATAGGATGTACTTTTTTTATATCCCTCTTTGATATTGTTACCTTATTTTTCCTTTTTAAAATGTACTCTGGCCATTCTAGTGTGTGTTATAGTATTTTCTTGACATTTTCATTCACATTTTCCTAATGACTAGGGAATGGTTTTCATGCGTTAATTTGTCATTTGTGTTCCTGGGTGAAGTGTCTGTTCAGATCTTTTGCCTGTTTTTATTTAACAGACTAACTATTAAATTTTAAGAGCCATTTATATATTCTGGATACATGTCTTTTATTTGTAGTAAGGTACAATTTTCAAATACCTTCTTCTTGTTTAACTTTCTCACTTAGTGATTTCTTTGAATTTTCATTAAGCATATTAATTTGTTTTAATTTTAATTTTCTTTTTTTTTTTTTATATTATGGCCAGCTCGGCCTGCCTTAGGGGTGGAGCTGGTGCAGCATGTGGTGCCAGGGATCGAACTGTGGTCCCTGTGGTTGCCTAAACAGACGCTTTAGACTGCTGAGCCATCTTGCTGGCCCAGTGTTCTAATTTTTATGAACTACATTATTTTTTCCTTTTGTGGATCATGTTTGGATTTATATCTAAAAGATCCTTGCCTCACTTAAAAGTCATGATTAATGTTTTCAATCTAGAAATTTTAATGTATTTTACTGTTAGATTTAGACCTGTAATCCATTTGATTTAACTTTTGTAAGTGACATGGGATAAAAGATTCCAGTTGTTTCTTCATCACTATTTGTTGAGAAGATTTGTTTTTTCTCCTTAGGAATTACTGGGGGTTCTTTGTTGAAAAATAGTTCACTATAGATCCATGAGTTTAATCCTGGGCATATCATTCTGTTCATTGGTCTCAATGTCTGCTTTATAAAATCTCTTGATTATTGTCATCTACCGTAGTAAGTTCTGAAATTGGGTAATAGAAAGTTTATAGCTTTTTCTTTCTTTGCAGAATTGCTTTGAGTATTCATTTCTTTTGCTTTTTTGTTGAAGTTTAGGGTCAGCTTTTCAATTTCCAGAAAACATTCTCTGTTGGAGTGGACTGGGGTGAATCTGTAGCTCAGGTTGAGAGAAGCTGACATTATACATACTGAATCTTCTGATCCATTAAAGTCTGTGTCTCAATTTGAGTCTTAATTTTTTTCTCACAACAATGTGTCATGGTTTAAAATTTATAAAACTTTTGTTAAATTTATTGCTAAGTATTTTAGAGTCCCCCATGGGTTTTATTTTCAGATTATTGATAATAATTGGAAATCCAAATATTTTTAATATTGGTTTTGAGTCTTATACTTTTGCAGAAATTCAGCTACCAGTTTAAATACTTTTTTGCAGTGACAGAAATGTGTAAACATAAGGTTGTGTAATTACAATCAAAGACATGAAGTCTCCTTGCCCTAGCTTTTCCTGGGCCTGCTTCCTGTTCTGGCCCCAAATCTTCAAGGGCGTGTAGTTTTTCTTGTCAGCTTGGATGTGTAGAATGTCATGTGCCCTTATTTCCAGGATCTTCCTGTTGAATTACTAGTCACTGGGGCAGTCATGTAAGGCCAGTAACACTTCTGTGTTTTCATTTTTTTTTCCATTAAGGGCCAAGGAGAAGCTCAGTGGCATGGGTGCCTGCCTAGCAAGTGCAAGGTCCCGAGTTTGATTGCTGGTAGCAAATCAAAGAAATCACATTTCTTCCCTGTTGAGTGTCCTCTCATAGTTGGCAGACCATGAGAATCTGCTCATTATCCCAGCACCTGGGAGGCTGAGGCAGGAGGATCGCTGTGAGTTCGAGACCAGCCTGGGCTACAAAAGTGAGCTCAAGGCCAGCCTGAAATGCATAGCAAGACCCTGTCTCAAAAAGCCAAAAAAAAAAAGAGAATCTGCTCATTAATCTCTTCTTCCTGGCTGCAGCTTCCAGTTCAGAATGCAGTCCCTATCTTTTGGCAGCTAAAAAGCAAGTCCATTAGATTTTCTTGTTGGCCCTGTGCCAGTCAAACTTCCTCTGCATTGCTTGACAGTGGGTATCTCAATCAAGGCTGCCCTAGACTCTTGCCTTTCTTACCTAAAACTCTAGTTGTTGTTTTTCTTTTCCTTTTTCTTTTTTATGCATTTGGTACAGGGTCTCACTATGTAGCTTGGACTCCTTCCAAGTGATCCTCCTGTTTTCAGCTTCCCCAGTGCTGGGATTACAGACATCACCACTGTGCCTGGCCTTGGTGGCTGGCTCAGTGGGCTGGGCCCAGGGGTGGGGCCAGCACAGCGTGTGATGCTAGGCTACGAGTCCTGGTCCCTGCACTTGCCTAAGCAAGACTTAGTGCACTGAGCTATCTGGCCAGCCCTTCTAGCTGGATTTTTCTTTCTTTTTTTTTTTTTAATGGAATAATTATCTTCAATGAGTGTTTTTGCCCAACTGACACGTGTATTTAAGGGGAGGATATGTCCTCCTCTGCTCAGGAATGTTACCGGAGGTTTCTTAACCTTTTTACTGAAGCAGAGTGCTTTTAGGTGACCTGTTCACTCCATTTTCTTGACCAGTGTGAACTCTGAGGGGACTTTTCATGGGAAGAATTCCACCCTATGACTGACTGTAGGACATGCCTGTGTAACCCATCACCTCCTTGACAAGGAGCTGAGCCCTGGAGAAAACTGGGTTAGATGAGTTAGCCTTCTGTTCCCCTTTGAAGTTGCATGGGCTCTAGGAAGACTGGCAGACATTTTGCCACAGAGCAGGTAACTGGAGCCTGAGGAAGGAGAGGAGATACTCTCTCAGGTCCTTTTCTGCTGTGCAGTTGGTCTTGTGGTCCATCTGCATGTGCCCTGAGCAGTGCCAAGAGAGGGTATTTGAAGAGTAGGCACTGGATGAGCATTAGCTTACTTTTCTTAGCACATATCAGTCCAGTTACATGTAATTCTCCACCTTTGGAGTGGATATAGCCACTACAGCACATATTGATGAGGTGTTGAAAGAGGTAAGGCTCCTAAGGAGAGTGGGTCCATCATGCAGCAGGTTTTGCCATTGGTCACTGTGTGTGTGTATGTGCGTGTGTGTGTGGCCATATGTATTAATTTCATGTGTCTTTATTTTCAAGGTTCTAATAATTTCCCTGATCCTGATTTAATATTGAAGTTTGGTCCTGTGGACAGCACATTAGGCTTTCTTCCCTGGCAGATCAGATTGACTGAGATTGTGTAAGTAACAAGGTACACTGACTGTTTCCGTTCAGCATGTGTCAGGTCTGGCACTGTGCTAGCTCTGGTAGGGATTCCCAAAGAATCGTGATGCCAAATCTTTGTTTCAGGCCCTGCACAACATCAGTGGAACAATAAAGATGTACTTAGAGTGAGACATGTAGGAGTGATGGCTGTTCAGGTGTTTGATATTGGTGCTATATCTTAGGAGATAGCGACCCAGAGGAGTTGATTCTGCAGAAGAGCTCAGGTGTGGCCTGTGTGTGGATCCATAATTTAGAGTAAATGTGGAGAGTGGAGGAGGTAGGAAAGGAAACAGGAAAAGGTAGGTGCATTTTAAGGAGATAGGCGTCCAGATTGGGCCGAGCAGAGTTGAGCAGTGTATGACAGAGGTGTTAAGAGGATGGACAGGTTCAGTACCAGCACGAGCGACGTGTGTCGTGTTGGACAGGGAGGAGGTTTAAGCTCAAGTCATGGGCTGAGTGGGCATGATACTAAGAGAGAACTCGAAAGTGAAGGGACACTCATTTTTGAAGGGAAGACGTAGGTGATTCTGAGGCTGCAGCAGTGTGGGTGAGATGGAAAATTGGTTATTGAGAAGTCAGCTCAAGGTGTTTATTGGGATCACCCTATGCAGGCAGTGGTTGAACCTACAAGAGTAGGAGTTTTCTCTAGAGTGTACAGGGGGCCCTTTAAGAAATGCAGTGTAGGGGGCAGTGGGAGGAGAAGCAAAGAGGCTCAAGAAAGCGGAGTGTGTGTCAGAGGAGAAAGATTGCAGTGTCGCTCCCACCTCCTTGTGTAAGCAAGGAAAACGTGGAGGGAAGATTGTTCATGCTTGGAGCAGGGGTACTAGAGCCAGGGGTCTCCTCCTCTGGGTGTCCTCTGGTGGACACGTGTGTGCCCCTGGGTTTTGCCCAGGGTTTTCTAGGCTATTTCTGTTGACTTTCACATGGGCTCCAAAAACGGCAGTAATGGTAAATTGGTGTGGTAATTTGAGAGAAGTTTGTAAACAAAAGTTTGTTTTAGAGCAGATAGATCTTGGGGTGAATCGTGGCATGCAGCTGAGCCATGTGACTTGGGAAAGGGTGCTCTGTTTCTAAAGTTGGTGTTTTACTGTGGAGCCAAGGGTTGGCATATGCAGTGCATAGCATATGCCCACTGAGGAACAGGCTCCTCTGTTTGTGTCTCCTGTGAAGTGAGGCTGCTGCTGTAACTCTTCCCTACCAGACAACCCCATAGGGGGTTAGGGAAGGGGTTGGGGAGGGGGTTGTGTGTCCAAGGCGCTGAGCTGTGGTGGCCCTAGGTGGATCTTAAGGAGCCTTTGGAGGTGAAGTAGCTGGTCGAGTGTCCGAGGTGCAGGACTAAGGAGCATATGAAGCCAGTCTGGCGGGAGCACACTTCATTCAGTATCCTCAGCGGAACTGCTGGGGGAGATGACCAAGACATAGTAAGTGTGGTGACAGAGATTACTGGGACCTTAATGTCACTGAGAGATTTCAATCAGGAATTAGAAGTAGTGACTTGCTGCCAGATTTCAGGCAGTTAGGAGGGGTGACAAGACACAGCTAGTGAGAGTCTAGCAGGTCTTTCCCGGGGTGGGTGTGATGCCTCTGACTAGGAATCTGCATGTGGCTTGCCTCTGGTGCCTTTAGCATTTGGAGCCTCACTGTAAGGTTGTAGAAGTAAGTTTAGGTCTTAACCTAATAGGGAACCCCCTGGCCCTATGCTTGCTCTGTCCCTGCCCCGTAACTATTCTGTGAGCTGGGGGGAAGGGGCCTAGCGAAGGTCCCTCCTCCAACACCCTCTGCCTGTGGATGCCATGCTGCCCTGCCCCGCCCTGCGCTGGGCAGCCATTTCACACCCGGGCCTTGAGAGTCGAGTGGATTTGAACTTTGAGTCTACCTAGGCTTTGATTTTACAGGATGTAAAATCAGCTCCTGCCCTTGCTTTTGTCTCCTCAGGGAAAGACAGGCAGGTTCATTTGCACTTAACAGCTGTCCCACAGTGGGCTTTGCAGTCTTCTGTGGAATGGTCTGGATGGTCTGAGTGCTTCATCCCACTCGGTCGTGGTGTCCATCCATCCATTATCCCCGCCCCCGCCCCCCAGTGAGCCTCTGATGGGTTCCCTGTGCTTCCTTTTCAGCTCCTTGCCTTCCCACCTAAACATCAGTTACGAGGACTTTTTCTCTGCCCTCCGCCAGTACGCGGCCTGTGAGCAGCGCATGGGGAAGTAGTCATTCTGGCTGTTCCCTCGGGCCTGGGAGAAGAGGACCGGAGCTCTGATGTTTACAGACACCTGCAACACCCTGTATACACCTAGTTCAGATTCCTCATAATTTATCAGCAAACACAAAAAAGTGTCTTACTTGAGATGAGAGAGTGCGTGTGCGTGCGTGCGTGCGTGTGTGTGTGTGTGTGTGTGTAAACTTATAAATGGGGGAAGTGTTGGAGAGTGGAGTACAGAAACCTGCAGCCTGGAGTGAACAGCAGCCATCTTTCAGGAGCTGAGATTGCAGGTGTGAAGTCTTCAGGCCCTGCCACTTCCCTGTTTTCGTGGGGAGTAGAGGGCTGAATCAGACCTGTTTTGGTTGTTTGGGGCAAGGGAATAATTTTCTTCAGTCTCTTTTAGTGACCAAACTTGAATTCTCAAGAATAGTTTGTAGCATCACTGAATGGAAGTCTTCTGATTGGAGGGTGTTTCCAAGAGGTGGAGCTGGGCACACCCAGGTGCACATGTCCGTCCAGGCTCATTTCGG
The DNA here is from genome assembly GCA_004027025.1 of Myocastor coypus. NCBI lineage: Eukaryota > Metazoa > Chordata > Mammalia > Rodentia > Myocastoridae > Myocastor > Myocastor coypus. The sequence continues at coordinate 13,621 of PVJA010048777.1, forward strand.
GCTTCGCCGTAGTCAGTGTGGCTCCGAAAGTCTTGGGAGCCTTTGTGTTGTGAAGAACATTTGCAGAGCAGCTCTTACTGTACTGAAATGCAGAGTTCAGAAATTTAAATGTTCAATTAGGCAGTCAGAAACAAAAATGAAAAGGTTGTAATACTAGAAGTAAAGGTAAAAATTTTACTGAAAGAGAAAAGCTTTGATTTCTTTGCTGGGTGAGCTGTATGCTGCATAGCACCCAAAGCTAGTCAGGTACTTCCATTAGCTGTTCTGAGCATGTAAAAGAAGTATAAACAGCCAGGCGTGGTGGCTCACGCCTGTAATCCCAGTACTCGGGAGGCTGAGGCAGGAGGATCGGTGCGAGTTCGAGACCAGCCTGGGCTATAAAAGTGAGCTCAAGGCCAGCCTGAACTGCATAGTGAGAC
>PVJA010048778.1:0-14058 GCA_004027025.1 Myocastor coypus
GAACCCCCAATCACAGTACTAAATAACTTTCCCAAAAGCAGACTTGCAGTAAATATTCAGAGCCGGCATCCGTGGACCTGAAGCCCCGGTGCCATGCTGGTGTCTCTTGTGGCATCTTCTGCCTCTCCTCTTATTACTCTGACCACTGTCAATGGTAAGATTTTGCTATCTGCAAGCTGCTGCTCCCAGCCCTGGCCGTCTTGAATCCCGGGAACAGCTTTGGTCATGGGCCTGTCACCAAATCCGCAACTATTCCTTGTGTAGACACTAAAACACGCTCTGTCCGACAGAAACATGTTCCGATTTCCCCCTGCCCATCGTGGAAGCCTCTCCTTGTATCTTGCAGTCTCTGTAAGTGCATCTCCTGTCTTTCTCAGCAACCGTTGGCCGAGGCGGGAGCTCCTTGCACATCGGAACAGCAACCCTTCCTTGTTGACAATCAGCCCCTACAGTTTAGCAGGAGAGCCTCTTCCAGGCCTGCCGCCTGGCCCTGAGAGGCCACCGAGGTCATTATCTGATGATTTTGTTTTCAGTGTGTAGCCTTCCTTTCCTGCTTTCCAGGCGGTCAACAGGTCCACATTTGCAGTCTGCAGACAAATGGATTTCTCGATAGCTCTGTGTGTCTCTGTGGGTCTCCTACAGAAGGCATTCCTTAAGACCTGGAAGGGACAGTATAGAAAAACAACGCTTCCCTAAAGGAGACAAAGTAAAAGGAATAGAAATTCAATTCCAACTTTGTGTGCCTAAGAAATGTCAGAGAATCTCCCAGTTAGCTCACAAATCTTTAACTATTTGGTTATGTGCTCCAGCAGACAAAAATCTATCAGCAGTTTTGTTAAGGTAGGAAAGAGCAAAATCCCCTAGCTTTTGCCAGTAATTCTATTTCTATTTTAATGCCTCTCGGGAATTGGCCTCTTTGAACGTTTCTGAACTTATGAAGCTAGGAATCATTCTTCCCTCACCTTTCTTATTCATGGAGCAGTGACAGAATCTAAGTAGCCGCCTCAGTGAGTGCTGCGATTTCCACTGGACTCCAAAAGGAGCCAGAGCTCCAGCCAGCTGAATTCCTAAGTCTTCCTGGGAAAGCACAGATACCTGCACATCGGAAAATAGCAAATGGGTCCAGGAGCCAAGGGCTGGTGCTGGGACCTCTGTCCTTGCCTGCTCTGCTTTCAGTCAGAGAGAAAATGAACTGTGGATAAGAAATCTTCTAACAGGAAGCACAAGAGTACTGACGCCTTGCTCTTTCTCTTTGGGTTTCGCTTCTATTTTTCTTCAGGGCTGGATACTGGAAGGAAACTCCAGGCTGGGGAGAAACAGACAGAGCGACTGACCCTTCACTTCCTCTGACAGTGAGAGAGCCTGAGCTCTTTGATATATTTGAAAAGGGAAGGTAGTATGTTTGCGATGGCAGTAGAGACATGGTGATCTGCAGAGCATATTATTAAAATCATGGGATCTGCTAATAATCTGGTCATCACACAGCCAACTACTAACACGTTTCTTTTCGCTCAGTTTCTGCACCTGGCAAGTGGTATTAGTAGTAAGGGCTATTCCACAAAATTTGCTGTGAAGATTATAGAAAGTGTTATACTTAAAGTGCATTGTGGGGCTAGGTTGATAGCTTAGTGGTCTCAATGTCTGCCTGGCAAGTGCATAGCCTGGAGTTTGATCCCCTGGTACCACATGCCATGCAGGCCCTGGAACCCCAAGCATGCCATGTAGACCTCTGAAACCAGGTGTGGTGGTGCATGCCTGTGATACCAGCATTGGAGAGGCTGAGACAGGAGGATCACTCTGAGTCTGAGCTGCATAGGGAGACCCTGTGCCAAAGAAAGAAAGAAAGAAAGGAAGAAAAATAAATTAAAAAACAAAATAGAGTGCTTAGCAAGGCATGGTTGGCACACAAGTATAACCATAGCATGCAAGAGGCTGAGGCAGAAATATTACTTTGAGTGTTAGGCCAGCCCGAATTATGCTGGAAAGCTGTGTCTCAATACACCAAGCAATAAAATAATAATAATAATAATAATAATAATAATAATAATAATAATAAGAAGAAGAAGAAGAAGAAGAAGAAGAAGAAAGTTCTTAGCACAAGATCTGAGAAAGGAAGTCCCCAGTAAATGTGAGATATTGTCCTGATGCTTTCCTGTGCTGCTGCCTCAGTCTGTTGCCTACCTGCGCCCGAGACAGATGAGTCCTGCTTTGTCTCAAATATCTTCCTGAGTTTTTTTTTTCTTCTCTTTGAAAAAAAAAAAAAAAGGAGAAGAATGACTGAGTGCTGGATTCACAGCATCCTAGAGCTGTCTTTGCGCTGCTTTCTCTTCTCCACTTACCGAGGTCAGAGGTCCCCAGCAAAGCTCTGTGTGACTCCAGCCTCCGACCCTGTCTGGTGTGTGTGAGATCCAAAGGTGACAGGCAGGGTCAGCAGGAGCTGCTGGGGTTACAGGGACCCCTGGGTGAATCGTAGGGGACCACACAAGCAAGTCTGTCACAGACTTGAAGTAAAGGGCCGTGAGTGCTCCGGGTCACTTCTCACCTGGCGCTGCTGAGTTTGCCCAAGGTGCCATTGGTGACATCTTCCATTCTGCTGCGCTTGCTAACCTGTTCACTTGGGTCTAGCAGGAGGGAAAACATAGGCGACATTGTGAGAAAGGACTTTGTCCTTTAGCTGTGGCCGGGGCTCCTGAAAACGCTCCTTGCCTTTGCTTTCTGTCCCTGACACCTGCTGGCTGGGATCCTGTGTCTCTCCACCAGGGGAGACAGGGTAGGAAGGCCAGTGACCACAGCCTTCCTTCCTGTTCTGGGCTCTCCCTCTGTCCTCTCCTTGGACCCTGACCACTGTCAGTGATGCTGGAACGTCAGGCCACGCTTGACGTCTCAGCGCCCGGATGTCACCTGGCTGCTCTTCCTCACAAAGGAAGAAGAAGAGCCCAGGAAGTGAAAACAGAAAAGGAACCAGCCTGCCACACACCAGAAGCCACAGGGGGAGTGGGGCCTCTACAGCCCCACCTGCACCCCTACTTACTTTTGGGGAGAAAGATCTGAGCCACTGCCCGCTTTATCCCTCGGCTGCTGGCTTTGTGAGCCAGAGACTGTCCCCCACGGCCTTGTGTGGCCGCTGCCTGCACGAGCTCGTCTCTAATTAAAATACTTGCTATGAACGCTTTTTACGTACTGGGACTTAATGAAGTTAGAAAAAGGATTTGGATGCAGTTTGGAAAGACTTCAGATTGTTTGAGTTTTTCCTCTGGGGAGCACTCTGAAGTCTGGAGGTGTCTGCATGATTTCCTCTCATCCGTTTTGTTCATTTCAAAACATCTATTCCAGAGGTGGAGCGCTCAGAGAAAAGCCAGCCGCCCACCTTTCTGCAGAACGCCAGGAAGTCTTGCTTCTGCAGAGAGGGTTCTTGGGAATTTGCAAGGCTTTGAATACCATGCCCTAATTAAAGGGCTGGCTTGTCTCTAATTCTCCTCAGCCGCTCTCCTCTGACCTTATCCAGGAGCTGTAAGGGTAGACACTCTGCCCAGAGAGCTCAGAGTGTCCCTGTTTGGACATTTATTCTTTTCACAGTGCCCCCAGCAAGCCCCGTGCCTTCGAGATTCTGGGCTGAGCCATAAAAGTATGATCTCTGTAGCTCTGAACAGCTCTAAGAACGGAATTTCTGCTCTCAGCAAACTGCTAACTAATCCTTTCTGTTAGAGATCAGCGTAGCAGTAATTTGTCGTCAATAGCCGTAATTAGGTTTATCTACCCTTTTAGCCAATACCATAATCTTTCCCAGATTGTTATTGTTTGAGACGTGGGAAGGAATTCTGGAAAAGTAGTTGAAAGATTGATTTCAAAGCTTCTGGGGCTCACGGGGGATTCTTCCTTTCCCCCACCCCTTATTCATTTCTCTCTCAAATATTCAAATGCTTCCTCAGACTCAAATGCACGTCATGCATCTGAAAAATAATTAATATAAGTGACAGGAATGTCGGTTTTCTGCTGAGGTGTGCATCTCCTAATCCCAGGGTGCAATCTTTACCATCGATCCACTGGTTAGGAAGGCGTGTCGCTCCCCTGCCGGAACCTGGGCTTCGTATGTACAGAGCCCAGGGTTCTTAAATTGCGGAATATTTACACCTGCATCAAGATAGCCGCTGAGGTTTCCTGGCACGTCCGTGCTGGGATGCGATGGGTGTGAGTGGGGCGTGCAGGTGCCCGGATCTGATGGATCTGACGCTTCATGCATTATGTGAGTTGCATAGAATCTTGCCCGGCACAGGGCATGCGCAGGTGTCGGAATCCAGGCAATGGGGGTTCGGCGCTTAAAGCGTCCAGGTTGCCCCTGAGCTAGCTGGAGCCTGCCAGCCCGGCAAGCCCACGGCGAGCATCTGTCTCCCCACTGCCTTGCCCCTTGCTGTCTTCGCAGCAGGCCCTCCAATTCTTCTGACTATGAGCATAAATCATCCACCTGTCAGGCACTCCCGCCGCCTGGATTATGCAATGCGCCTGCCTTCATCTGGAGGTGGTGTGAGCGGAAGATTGCTGCAAATGGCTAGCATTCATTTTAATGCCATCCCAGCATTTCTTGGGCCTTAATGAGGGGATTACGGTGGTGACAATGACTTTGAGAGACAATGAAAGTCTTCAAGAGTCTGGAATTTGCTTTGTATGTTGCTGATGGCTCAGTCTGAGATCTCATTTTTTAAAAGAACCCCAAATATACTGATGGTTCAAACATTTAGGGGAACGGCCAGGACAGGCATGCGGGACCAGCTGCTCACAGCTCTGTTTATAACAGTTTCCTCTCCAAGTGGAGGAGCCAGCCTCAGCCACAGGGATCACAGGCCGGTAACAGTGTGTGCCTTTCCCTCAGGATCTGGCTTCTCACATACTGGGGAGTCCTCCTCTTTATTATATATATATTTTTTGCTGCATTTTATTCCCCTGACATGAGAACAAACAATAAAAGCAGAAATTCTTCTGTACTTTTAGCTTTGCTATTTTTTGACTAGTAAGAATGTCTCCAACTTTTAAAGAATCTCTTTTGTGTCATAAATTTAATCCTCTCTCTCTTCCGTGTAACCTGTCTAGCAAGGACAGAGATTCTGCCTCCTCCATATGTCAATTTTGAACTGAGAAGATGGTGCAGCTACGCCAACTTTCTTTGCGCAGGATCCGGCTGAGAACTCCGAGTGCTCTTCTGTGCAGTCGGCGGGCCCATTCCACCGCCTGTTTCTCACACTGCACACCTCAGAGGAAGAGCAGCAAGGGCTGTGTCTCCATGCACCAGGCGGCAAGAGTGTGGGCCTTTCCTTTTCTTACCACTGAGTACGGCGGGCGTTGCCGAGCTGCGGGCTACGGCCAGGGCAGGGACGTTATGTGTTATTGTATTTTCTTTACAATAGTTGGATATGGTGTAACAGGGGAAAAAGCGAGTCAAGTCACATGCTAGTAGGACACTGGACAGTGTCCCTGTGTGTCCCAAAATGCAGGGTTCTGGCGCCGTCACAGGGCTGAAGTGCACATAGACGGTGGATTTCCGCTGCTTTCTGTGTTTTCTTCTTCAAAGCCTTCAGGGCCCTTCTTCGTGTGTTCAGGAGCCTTCGGGGCCCCTGTGGATGTGAGCATGATGCTTCTCTCCTGGTGCCTGTCCCCTGTGCCCTGTGTCTTCATCCTGATGCTCTTTCTACCTCTTCCACTGCCAAAGTCAGGAAGTGTCCGCTCTTCCTTGGGTTCAAGTGGGTGAAGTTCATTAAAATCCAAGCCAACTGTCCCAAAGACTAGACGCTTGTATTTTTGCACTGAGGGCGTGTAGATGTGGACAGATGATTCCTTATGTGAATATATCTCCCTGTGCATGCCTGCTTTATATACAATATGCAAACATATATTTATATAATATATGTTAAATATACATATGTGTATGCAAATGTATTTTATATATAAGTACCTATGTATACACATCCACTTCTTTGGGAAAGTGGCTAAATTAAGTTTTTATATTAATAGAGCATACACGGAAGTTTGATCTACTGTAGAGGGATATACAAAGAGAACTAAACAATGCTTTAGAGCAGATGGGCTTTCCTAACAAAATTCTTGATAGCTGAGGATTATTATTTTGTCCCTACACAGTAGTACCTTGTAACATTTTAATTACACAGAGAATTTTTTAATGTGTTGACATGCAACAAAATACACTTTCCTGGTAATGGGGAGGTAAGAGGTCAGAAGCTGCCCTCAGGGCCTAGACAAAGCTCCCCTCTGCCATGAATGTGGTCACAGCCTTTGCTATGCCTCAGGAAGTGTCCCTGAGACCGAGTTTGGAGGAAGCCACTTCCTGTGGGTGCTTTCTGTGGTCCTTAGGGAAGGAACCTGAGTCCCACACATGGGAGCTCATTGGGCAACTGGGAAAAAATTAACCTCTTACTCCTTGCCAGTTTTAACAAGACAGAAAAAGTGTGGAAACTTCCTCTCTCTTCCTGGCTAAGGCCCTAATGGCTTCAACTTCCTAGCACAAAAAAATGTTTCATCATCATTTTTCTTCACCGTCATTGACAGATCTAAATTTATGGGGTTTTTTAAAAAATATTTTTTTAAAAAAGCAAACAGGAATATTTGAAGGGATAAATGCAACACAACACTGACAAAATCTGATGAAAAATCTCACTCTTTTATCTATAGAGAAATTAGGTTTATCATCAGGGAAGCATTCTCTTTTCATTTTCTGAAAGGTGCTTTTTGACAGACCGTTTGCAGTGGACGTCACACTCACAAAACATGCTGTCACGGGGCTATTTGAATATGGTGACAGGCTCATTATCACGTTGAAGACTCCTGACAGCCCTGCAGAGGGGAAATGGACAGGCCTGCCAATCAGCTGTTGAAAAGACTAGGGTTGAAATAGGGTTTTTTGTTCCAAGAACAGTAGTACAAATTGACTACATTAATTCTTTTTATTATAGCCATGCACACTGTAGTTAAGGCCTCCGGGCTGGTCTCCATTATCCGCCCTGTTTTTAGCAGGTTTATTAGCTGGCCGTAAAAATGTGTTCCCAGCTGAAATCTGGCAGAGGTTGAGACCTTTTGCTGTAACATTTAGTTGTGTGTGTGTGTGTGTGTGTGTGTGTGTGTGTGTGTGTGTGTGTTAGTTTTGCTAAGAGCTCAAAAAAAATAAATGCTGAAATGAGATTTGATGGGCAGGTAGAGAAGACCCCCAAAGTCTCCACATAATTCAGCAACCCTCGTACATAGGAAGAGGCAAATAAAGGGTGATACCCTGTCCTCACAACGGAGGGCACTGAGGTCGTCCCTGTTGGGGGACCAAAGATTTCATGTGTTTGCGAAAGTGGTTGTCATGACTTCGTGGTCAAAGTGCAGTCTTTGCAGTGGCTTTGTCACGTGGCTTTGTCCCCTTGGTGGTGTTAAGTTCTTTTTGTGTCATATTTTGTCATTTTTGTGTCATAATGGGAAGCCGTCCCCCTCCAAAAGTCTGTGTGTGTTCTTTTATTTTGCCAATCAGTGTTCCTAAATTAACTCACTAGAGCACAGTTGACCATGGAAAGTAGTGGCTTGGTCATTTTTAGTTTCTGTGTGTGGCTTGCTCGGGACAGAGGGCAAACCTTGGAGTTAGTCTGATTCTCCACCCCAAGGGTATTGGACTCGATCGCCACTCCAGCCTTCACGAGCAGCCAGAAGCCTATGTTTGTGAACTTTACATAACATTTCTAGTGATCCTTCTTGCTCTTCCTGGGGAACGGCCCTTCCAGAGCCCACATGCGGAACCTTCTCCTCTGCCGTTTGGTGGTCCGCAGCATTTACACACTTGATTAGCCTCCACTGTAGTGAAAAAGAAGTTAGCACTCCCGTGGACCAACTGCGTTCTCCCCCAGGAGTGGCTTGGGTGTCAGAGCTAAGGGGTCCACCAGGCAGATTCTGCTTGGCCTCCAGAGTTCGCCTGCTTTGTTTCTGCTGCTAAACTGCTCAAGGCCTTAGGGGCCTAGGCGTTGAGCTCAGAGTCTTTGTGCTGGGGTCCAGCCCTGTTTTATCCCCGCTGAATCACTCCTCTGCCCAGGCTGGACAGGAGTCGTGAAGCTTCCCTAGCTGAGGGCCCAAGGGCCACTTCCCACTCAGCCCTTGGCCACGTGTACTCTAGGCCAGTGAGGTGTTTCCGGATACTGTTCTCACCTGTTTTGGACTCGATTTGATTCCTGAGTGCATGAAGGAATGAGGGAGAGACTAGATGGCCTGCTGTGGCTTCTGGGGTGCATCTCCTTCCTCCGCTCCTCACCTTCAGGCCTGCGCCCCTCCAATCTCCTATGAACACAAGGACTATGACTCCTAGGGTGGGCATCACCAGGACTGTGCTCAACCATGCACATCAGAACTCCAGAAGTGAGGCCTGAGGGAGTCAACCCCAGCCGGAAGACAGCTGGCCTTCCACTGGGGTCCTGCGGACGGGGCCCTGGCACCATCCTTGGGGTTCCAGCGCGTTCAGGACAAGGATGGCGCAGGCAGGAGTCGGCATTCGGAGCTGTGGACTCGCGTCTTCTCCAGCCGGCATCCATTGCTCTACTCGGGAATGTTTCGCACCCAGACCCACTGGAGCTTGGAGCCACACTCTGCATGCTTTGTACACTTCCCAGCCTGCAAACACTACAAAGCCACTTTCCCCTCAGAGGGACAGTGTGTGCCCCCAGGCACCCTGCCAGCCTCACCACGCCCTGGAGCAGCTTACGATCCCAGACACACCTCACTTTCCATGGGGGTGAAGCCGCAAACCTAGGAACATCTTCATTTTCCTAACACGCCAAGTCCCTTCCCGTCATTCCTAAAGTCTACTGCATAATTATCAAGTAATAATTGATGTTAACAGGATGTACTCGGAGGCATCCATAACAGAGGAAACCATTATTGTTTGTCTTTTATATTCCGACAGTGTCACCCTTACTGACCCGCGCTTTCATGCTGTTAGTGGACTGGCTATATTTTTTCTTGGTTTAAATAGACAATTGGCATTCTGGGTTTCGGTCCTGGTAGGTGAGAAATGGGATTGATTCAGTAGGCATCGGCACAGCTGCCTGTAAATTTTGTCCCCCGTGTTTATTTCTTTTACTTATTTATTTACACATGTATTTTTTATTTTATTGACTTGTTTAGTATTAGAGTCAGAGGCTCACAATGTTGGCCAGTCTGACTCCAACTGCTTCGATCCTCCTGCCTCAGCCTCCAGAGCGGGTATGTGTAGCCCAGGGTTATTTCCTAATCTTGCGCTAGCTTTCCACTAGATGGAGCAGGGGATGCGGCAGGAGGAGCTGTGTGGAGCAGAAGATGGAAAACACAGTGTGCTGTGCCCAGCAGGGAATGGGAGAGGTTTGGGGGAGGGACCAGGGCAGGGAGGGGCTGAGGCAGGAAGGCTTGGGAGGGGCAGAAAACTCAGGCAGCTTGGAAAGGGGCACTTTTTACACAGACAACATTTAAACATGAAGGGCGGCTGCAGGTTGCTGTGCCCAGGAGCGAGCTGTCCTGTTTCCTCCGGGTATCCACAAGGAGCAGGACTTCCGCAGGAATCTCTGCCTAAGAGCCGCCTGGACCAAGGGATTCAGATTTGGGAACCAGGGTGTGGAGATGGGCTGGAACGTGCTCTTGAGGCTTCTTGCCCTTCCGTAGACATCAGGGACTCCAGACCGCCTCTTCTTCTGCTGTGGCAAGGCTCTGGAGGCCTGGCAGGGCCGTTTTGCACAGTGCTATCGCACAACAGGCCTGACAGGGCACGGTCATGCCCTCCTGTAACTCCAGCACCCCCAGGAGGCTGAGACAAGGGGGGGTTGTAAACCCTTCCTCCCACCCACACCGTTAGCATGACCCTGTCTCAAAATAAAATAACGAAAACGAGCAGTGGCAGGTGTAGCTCCGGGTTCAGTCTCTGCTGGGGAGGGGGCGTGGCTTAGTTCAATGGAATAAACCCAGGGACAGCTCTGCGCATCATTTTATTTATTTATTTATTTTTTCTGTTGTTATTTCTGTTTTTTCCTGCATCAGTGTATAGGACTGCCAGGGGCACGAGAAATTGCTCACTTGTGGTCCAGCTCCAGTTTTTCCATAAAACCTGCTGGCTGCTTTCCTTTTTAATTAACCAGCCTCCTATCATCAAGCCTCATTCCCAGCCCCGTGCAAGGTCGCGCTTTTAGCCCCAACTGTTGCCCATCCAATGTTTTCCTTCCCCTTAATATGACAAGAGCTCTTGCTGTATGGTTCACGCAGCTCCAATCCCGGGATGTTTTTTCATGAATAATTAATGAGTTATTATCCAGTTTGACTCTTTCTCTTTACTCACCTAATTGATTTCTCAGCCTAATCTTGAATTTTACACTTAGCCTGATTATATCTTGAGACAGTCTTCTTGGATGGGGTCCTTGTGTGGTCCCGCGTAAGTGGTGTACATATTTCCAGGTGGAGACGTCATCTAACGCGTTCTCATTCTTGGTTTTCATGTCTCTGTGGGCTGTGCTGAGCAGGACCCGCTGTGGAAAGTTCTAGTCCATCTCTGGGCTTCGCCTTCCTTGAAAATGTATTAATTTAAATATAAATTTATTAACTCACATCCTTTGAGAATGGGAGCACCATGGGCTGAGAAGTTGCCAAGGCGTCCGCCGTTCAGCCTCAGGCTCTTCTGTTCTGCGTGGTTCTGAGCTGTAAAATTTTGTGAGGGACCCACATAGGATCCATACTTCATGGAATTCTCTTTCTCCTTTTCTAGACTGTCTGGACAACGTTGTTTCAGGCTTGTCAGTTTCTTTCTCCTTTTTATCCTCTCTCTCTCTCTCTCTCTCTCTCTCTCTCTCTCTCTCTCTCCCTCCCCCTCCCTCCCACCTTCTCTTTCTCTCTCTCTCTTCCTCTCTCCCTTTCTTTCTCTCTGTCTCTCTTCTTTCTCTTTTTCTGTCTGTCTGTCTCCCCCTCCTTCCCTCCCTCCCTACCTCCCTCCCTCTCTCCCTCTCTCTCTCTCTCTCTCTCTCTCTCTCTCTGCCTATCTCTATCTCACCAGCACCAAGGATTAAACCCAGGGCCTTCACATTGAGCCACACCCAGACCGACTTTTATTTTCTATTTTGGGACAGAATGTGCTGTCATCGGGCTGTCTAGCCTGGGCTCAAACTTTCCATCCTCCTACCCCTCCCTCCCAGAGTCCTGGGATTCCAGGTTCCAGTGAGTTCTTAAAGATTGAGGAAAGTGCTTCTTTAGTTTCCTGGATCCCTTATCCTAGCAGTCGGGATGAGATTTACCTGAGACTAAAAATTAGATCTTTCATAAAGCTCGCAGATCTGTTTTTAAGACTTGGTGGTTTGTTTGGGCTCGTGCTACCCTTTGTTGGTGGAAACAGGGAAGGGGAACAGCAGGGACAGGGTGTGACCGTGGCAGTCACAGTGGTCGCACGCAGTTAGCAGCCGGGGCTCCTGGCCGTCACAGGCGGCCATGCTAGCTGACCTAAGTAAGCAGCCCAGACCCAGGTGGAACCAGCCTCCACAGCCAGCAGGGTGCAGGGTGGGCAGGGTGGGCAGGGAGCTGGGAAACCAGGGCCACCGTCCCGGGGTCATTGTCGTGGGGCCATGGCTGTGGCCACCAGGGTGTGTTTAGCTGCACAGTTCGGGCTTCCTCAACGCCCTTAACCCTTAACTCAAAATGTTTCCATCCCGTGGTCCCTTGGGCTTGGGGAAGAGGCAAGGTCGTATGGTGCTAGAACCCGTGGGTGCAGAGAGGAGGCACCACAGTGTCCTCCAAAGCTGCCTTTCCGCTGGGCGGCATCAGCAGAGCACTCAGCATGCTGTTTATCCCACCTCATGCAGCCCCTCGTGATGGATGGAGGACTTCCTGCGTGCTGCAGAAAGCAGCAAAGGGATGGGATGCGGGCAGTCAGGAGCTTCTGGAGGGGGATTCGTGGCCATGTTGGTCTGTTACCATAATGTGTTTTTTAGACTTTAAAAATTCACCACATGTTTTGATGCTGTGCCTACCATAGCCATTTTTCCTAGGGAGAGCAAGACAGTTAAGACAGGTTGGACAGCACTTGCTCTGCTGAGATCTTTTCTAAACTGCAAACTAATTTGAGGATATGTTCCTTCTAAATTCTTTCGCTTGCTCTCCCTCACCTCCATTCCTGCGGATTGCTTGTTGAAATCTGAGGAATGCAGCATTAGAAAGGTTTTAGGGGACTCGAGGGGTTCTCAAGTTTGACTTTGTCCCCTTCAGTGGCATGGAGCCCCAGGAAGCCTTTTTGCCTCTCTAAGATAGAAAGCCTTCACCTAAAAACCCTAGGGTAACCATCCACACTCTGGAAAGTGGTTTTAAGGCTAAAGATATGATGCTTCAAAGGCCTGGGTCGGTAAGAGCTGTTCAGTAAGTAATTTCTTTAGGATACCTTTAGCCATTTTAGACTCTGAAAACTGCGTTCTCTTCAATTTTAGCATTTTTTTTTTTTTTTTTTGTATTTTATGGAAGGGTCTACAGGGAGTTCAGGGTCTCACTGCTGGATTGGACTCCTAGTGATCCATCTGTTTACAGCCGCCCGATGAGGCTGTGCGTGCTGGGATTATAGGCATGCGCCACCATGCTCAGTCTCAATTGCTGTCTCAGCATGCCCCAAGGTGGGGCTGGCAGGGCAGGTCCAGGGATCGGACCCCTGGCTCCTGCACCTGCTCGCAGGTACTTTAATGCACTGAGCTGTTTGGCCAGCCCAATTTAAAAAAAATAATTAGATATCAGAAGACTAATTTTCTTACTGGCATCATGCTCGTTTTTCCATTTTGAAAGCAAACTTGTAGCTGATCTAGTTTTTCCTTTTATCTTATGATCATTTAGGTCATACTTATAATTCACAGTCCTAGAGTCCAAATTATTTCTTCCATGTACTTTTGTGTTTTTTCAGTGCTGTGCCATGACAATTAATGCCATAACTCTCTTCACTGTTTAATTCCTGTGAACATTATATTTTCTGAATTTTTACACTGAAAACGAGATTATGCTAGGTGTGTTTGCAGCATAATCTCTTTTGAATAATTTCCTTATGGTAAATTCACAGAAGCAGGGAAAGTGGTCCAAGCAATATGCATAGTTTAATGGCTCTTGATACGATGTAAACAGAACTCTGAATTTTAAAATATCTGTTTCTCTATAAACAAGATTGAGCGTTGTCAGGCCCATCTTTTTTCATGATTATCAGCCTACATGCCAGCACTTCTTCCTCACTGGAGAGAGTAGCCTTCTGAATTCCTCTTCTTTTTTCTTTCTCTTCATACGTTACATTGCTGTGGAAGTTGGTCATGAATTTCAAGGTATTTTTAAGATATAGCTAGAGTGAGAGTCCCCATCATGCATTGAGAACCATAGTTTGGTTTGGTGGTGCTGCCCCGCATGTCCCTAGGAACCCAAGATGAGAAGGATTTGAGTAGAGAGGGAGAGGGAAGCATTTATCTGTGGTACTGAGTTGAGTCAGGCTGGATGAGCAGGGGTGTCCATATATGGACTTCCATATCGGGTAGGCAGAGGGCATGCTGGGAGGAACCATGGCACTGTCGCTGAATGGATGGTAGCAGAAGCGTTGGGGATAGTTATTCAATGATGAGATGAGTAATGAGTGTGCTAGCACAGGAGGTAGAATCTAAATGAGATTAAGAAAGTAAAGGGAGAGAGAAGAAAACACAAGAAACCCAGAGAATGTGGGCCACAGAGACCAAGGAAGGGGCGCTGGGAGGAAGTGGCCGAAGAGTGGAAGGGTACGGGCGGGTTGGCTGAAAGAGCCGGAGAGAGTCTTTGAGTTCAGCAACAAGCAGAGCAGGGCGAATCCAACAGGAGCAGATTCTGAGAAAGGCCTGCACAGAAAACAGGGGATAACCCTGTGAGGAGCCTGAGGCGGGCCTGAGGGAACGGCCCCAGTGGAGGACTTGCCATCCTGTCATCTTAGCTTGGGTGCATGAGGGAAAGACAGCGGTGGGAAGGGTGCAGATTAGGGGGTGGGAGGGGAGGAGTGTGAGAAGAGGGCTAGAGAGGTGATCATGGCTAGATTAATTA
>PVJA010048779.1:0-14040 GCA_004027025.1 Myocastor coypus
CCCCAAAAAAAAAAGAAAAAAAAAAAAAAAAAAAAAAAAAAAAAAAAAAAAAAAAAAAAAAAAAAAAAAAAAAAACCCTTGAAAACTACATTTATCAAAGGCATTTTTCCATAGGGAAAAATAACTGTATGGCTCAATGTTGATTCACAGGTAGCAAAATTGTGAAGCAATGAATTTTACCTTGAGAGAATGACCTCTCACTAGTCATCAAAGAAATTAATTTAGTGGCACCTTTGTGCCCATAACACAAAGAATAGAATCTGACAAGTTCAGTTCCATTGTAATGAGAATCACTTAATCTGTTACTTTTCTTTGAGGAATTGGCGTGTTAATATAAAACCTAGTAAAAAGATCACTAGCTTTGAATCTGTAGTCATCTGATAAGAATCACTCTTGGTACAATGTTTGTGTGTGTGTGATTGTGTGTTTGTGTGTGTGTGTGTGTGTGCGTGTATCTGCGTGTGTGTCTGTGTGTGTATTTTTTTGTCTTTTTTTGAGACAGGGTCTCGTTATGCAGTTCTGGCTGGCCTTCAGCTCATTTTGGTAGCCCAGGCTGGTCTCCAACTCGCACCAATCCTCCTGCCTCAGCCTCCCAAGTGCTGGGATTACAGGTGTGTGCCATCACGCCCAGCTCTGTGTGTGGTTTTGTGCATGGTGTTTATTGTATAGTTTGTTTATTAGAGAGTCAGAAATGCTAAATTGGAAGTATTTTTCAAGGACAAAACTCCATGGCTTCGTCATAAGACATAATTATGAGACTGGTACTGGCAATTGTTATTGCAAAAGTGATTGATCCTGTCATGGTTATTGAGGAGAAATGCAATGTTGAATGATAATGTTTCTTTTACTAAATGCTTACCTTGTTTTAGAAAAGTGTGCTTTAGAAATGTGGCAGATACAAATAATACCATAACAATGTCATGCTAATTGTTAGAACAATTAGACTTGAGGATTAGTGGAATAGATTAGAAAGTACAGAAGCAAATACAAACATACTTAGCCACCTTATTTTTGACAACGGAGCCAAACATCATGTTTATTGGAAGAAAGATAGCCTCTTTAACAAATGGTGCTAGGGGCCAGGGAGATAGCTCCGTGGCACAAGCTCCTGCCTGGCAAGTGCAAGGTTGTGAGTTCGAACCCGGGTCCCGCAAAAAAAAAAAAAAAATGGTGCTGGAAATCCTGGCTCTCCACATGTCGAAAATTAAAACTTGACCTAGGTCTATCGCCATGCACTAAACTAAAATCAAAATGGATTAAATATCTAAATATTAAAAGAGAAACCCTAAATCACCTAGAGGAGAAAGTCGGAGGAAATCTTGAAGACATTGGGGTAGGCAAAGATTTCATGGATAAGAATCAGAATGCACGTTTAACACTCGAAATAATTAACGAATGGGACCTCCTCTGGCTGAGAAGATATTTCATGTCAAAAGAAATTACCAACAGAATGAAAAGACAATCCACAAATTTCCAAAAGATTTTAACTAATAAGTATTCAGACAAAGGTTTTCTGTATAGAATTTATAAAGAACTAAATACCATTTGGGTCCCAAAATTCAAAGAAATAATCCAGAAATGGGCATCTGAGATGAACACATATTCCTCAGAGAAAGAAATTCAACAAGCCTATAAATACATACGGAAATGCTCCACATCACCAGGCATTTGTGAAATGCAAAAAAAAAAAAAAAAAAAAAAAAAAAAAAAAAAAAAAAAAAAAAAAAAAAAAAAAAAAAAAAAAAAAAAAAAAAAAAAAAAAAACACTTAGATACCATCTCATCCCCGAAAGAATGAGTACCATAAAGAAATCAACCACCAGCAAATATTGGAGAGGCTGTGGGGAAAAAGGAACTGTTCTCCACTGCTGCTGGGAATGTAGACTGGTGCAACTATTATGTACAGTGTGGAGACTCCTCAAAAAACCAGAGCTGGAAATCCCAGTCAATCCAGCTATCCCCCTAGTGGGAATTTTCCCAGAAGAACTAAAAACAGCATACCATAGTGGTATCTGTGCACCTATGTTTACAGCAGCACAATCTGTGATAGCCAAATCCCAGAAACAACCAAAATGTTCATCATCTGAAGAATGGTTGAAAAAAATGTGGTATTTTCAACTAGAAGACTTTATATATAAATGGATATATCTTGAACATATATTCATAAGTGAAATAAACCAGAGCTACATATGCAAATATCATATAGTCTCCCTTGTGTAAGAATTCAAAAGAATAAATAAATGAACAAATGAATGTATGAATGAATGAATGAATAAATAAATAAATAAATAAATAAATAAATAAATAAATAAACTTTGGGCGGTACCAGGAATCAATCTCCGGACCTTGCAATTTCTGCATCTTCAACTCCTATAGTTTTGTTTAAGAAGAGTGACTTAAATACAAAATGCATTTGAAAAAGTTAAAAAAATAATGTTTATTGAAAGTGTTAATGTTTATTTGATCTGTCTTAAATACCTATGCCTGTTGATTTAAACTGATTTGATGATGAAAATATGTAATGCAACCCCTGTTAAATTTTTCTTGTTTTAAAATTCTGTACTATATGTACTTACTTGTTACTGTGCATTGTATCTTTGTTTCAGCTATTTTTAGTCTTTAAAATAAAATTAAATCTATAAAAAAACAAAAAATGGAAAAAATTATAAATAGTATAAAATACTTTTATACTATTTATTGAGCATATTCTGTGCTAGACATTATTTCAACATGGTTAAATTTGTTCAGTCATTTAGTTTTCGAAACACTCATAACAAGTAGCTGCTATTATTTTCATATATGGATGCTTAGGCCCTGGGAGATTAAGAAACTTCAAGGTCACCTGCTCAATTAGTAATTGGTAGAGCTGGTAAGTATTTTGTTTATATCCTTAATTGCATAGTACATTAAAAACATTTAAGTAGAAGGGATCTGATATACTCCATGTAGGATAAGTAACTAATTTACACAAACCATCCACGTTGATAGAAAAACTACAAGTAAAACTCAGGTATTCTCCTTTTCAGTACTTCCCACATTATTTCCTGCTTGTTGCTATGTCAATTTATGTTTCTCTTGATTCTGTGTTTGTATTATTTCATAATGCAAAACCAAATTTTGTAACGGTAGAAAATAGTGAGCTCACATGGTGCAACTTCAGAATGTGAAACCATTCCTACTTAAGTTATAAACCAGGAAGTAATAGGGAGTGCCATGAAAAAACTATAAATTATACAGGATCGATGTTGAAGACTACAATGCACATGAAAATGGAAGACTGTTGTAGATTTCAAAAATTTCATGTAAAATGACTTGAGGTATTGTGTAACCCGGTCTTTCTATTTCAGTATATTGGGTATAATATAACAGAATGGTTAACCATTACTGTGGACAGAACTACTGTGAAACTGTCAGGGCAGAATAGGCATGAGGGACAATGGGAATAGACAGGTGATGAATTTGATAGAATTAACACAGGTCAGAACTCGTCATTCCTCAGCAAGTGTTTGCTTATGGAGGATATAGAGGGAAAAATCATTTTCAGATGTTAGGTCTGATTGATGATTAGCAAAACCAGGTGTATAAAAAGTTGATTTGGAAGATACAAAACAATTCATAGTAATGCAGGTGGAACATCTGTGGGAAAATGTCTATATAAGAGACAAAACTGCTACCAGAGGAAAATGCTGAATTGGCAATATAGATTTTGATGATCTCTCCATGAGAATGGATGTGATTCCCAAGGTGAATGTATCAACTGGGCCTAAGTAAGCGATTAGAGAGAGACTGCCAGAGGCAGAATCAGTGAATAGAACTGAATCTTGGAAAACACAATAATATGTTTTTAAAATGTAGCAAATTCAGCAGGTTTCTACTGCTTTACAATTTCTGAATCTTTCATATATGACCTATGTAATCTTAGAACTCTCCTCCAACGTTGTGTTATTTCAGTTTTACAAATGTAGCTAATAAAGGACCTTGTGACTCCAAAGCCTCGGTGGAGTTATTGTGCTATCCAACACTACCAATCAGATACAGTTTATATGTCAGTAAAATCCTTCTCTTTAATCCTGACTCTGGGCTCTCTCGACTTTAACGCCATCTTCTTAGAAACCTCTGCGCCATGAGAACCAAGTGGAGGAAGAAATGAATGCACAGACTGAAGCGTAAAAGAAGAAAGATGAGACAGAGGTCCGAGTAAAATAGTTCACACACCCATGGAGGCCAAAGGAGCAGAAATAAAGAATTCTGGAGGCTGCCAAGGCTGGAACAGGTTTTGGACTGCATGCTGTCTAGAACGTCTCAATGGATTAGAACTGCATTGCCATCTGATCGCCAAAACCACCTCAAAGAGAGATCGACTGGGTTCAAACTAAGCAGTCCCCTGGTTTTTTGCCCTGGACCTCTGACATTCTGGACAACTTCTGTTCTCGCTTTTGGTTGAGTGTAAAGAGTGTACAATAAATCATCTCTTCTGTGTTAAAAAAAATCCTGACTCCAGAAAGCTACAGTCTATCAAGTGCATCCTTGAGTGTGGTGGTCCTATGAGTGAGGGCATGAATTTGACAGAACATCCAGTTGTTATTCTCAACTCAGGCACTTACACATTTATGTCTTTCAAGAATCATTTATTTAAAACTAGTTAAGAACCAGGGCTTGAATTTAAAGAAAATATATACTGTCTGTGTCTCTGTTTCTGTCTATCTCTGTCTCTCTGTCTCTCTTTATCACTCTTGCTCTGTGTGTGTGTGTTTGTCTCTCTTTATATCTGTTTTCTCCCCCTCCTCTTCCCATCTCTCTCTCTCTTCAATACCTCTAGGAATTACTCTTCAAAATAGCATCATTCTCCACCTCTATGCTCCTGAATTTTAATACAATGCCAAATTATACATAGGATAGTCATTTCATCAAGAGAAGCCAGCTGTGTGTATGGCTCCTCTGCAGAAGTGCATGCATTTCACATCTTACCCAGTAGTTACAAAACCCATCTGCCATTCTATGAAGTATTTATTGTGGAACAATATTATTCCTTTTCATTCTTATTTTTTTTTTAATTATACAAAACAAGAGTCAGCAAGACTGCTCAGCAGACCAAGTGCCTACTTAGGCAAGCACAGGAACATGGGTTTGATTCCTAGCACCACATGACATGCCAGTCACACCCCACATGTGTGCTGATCCTGCCAGCAAGACCTGGTGTGGTGGTGCAGGCCTGTAATGCCAGCATTGAAAAGGCTGAAAACAGGAACACTACCATGAGTCAAAGCTGAATAGTGAAACCCTGTACCAAATACATTTTTAAAAATGTATACAAAATAGTAAAAAAAAAAAAATAGAAATGATACAGAATTTCATCACAAAAATAGTAAGAATTCAACAATGGTTATTGCATTGCATTTTGCCTTTAAATTATTTGCTTATATTATCAGACAAAAGCATGCAAAGTGGTAAAAAAAGACAAAAGAAATTTATTTATTTATTTATTTACTTGTTTATTTTTGTCTTTTTGAGACAGGGTCTCGCTATGCAGCTCAGGCTGGCTTTGAGCTCACTTTTGTAGCCCAGGCTGGTCTGGAACTCGCACGGATCCTCCTGCCTCAGCCTCCCAAGTGCTGGAATTACAGGCATGCGCCACCACGCTTGGCTTTTTTTTGAGTGCTTTTTTTTAAAGAAATTTAAAAGGAGGAAAAAAACGTAACCATTAACTGATCCTTTTATTAAAACAGCAGCAATCAGCAGTAAAATTGTCCATGCTATCTCATATATACATATAAACATATCCTTACCTTGTTTCTTTTTTGTGCCTTTTCTTATCCAAAGTTTTCTTCCTTTTTATTAGATTATTTTTCTTTCACTATACCTATTGTATCTTTCAGATTTTATTTACACTTTCAGGTTCTCACATTAGCAAGACAGCCTGATGTTTGCATATGCGAGTCTGATTTATTTCACTTACCAATAAAGTCTCTAGTTGCATTTGTTTAACTATAAGAGCCTTGAGCTTGCGAATTTTATAGGTGGATAATACTCCTTTGCATAAAATGACATATATTATTTATCCATTCCTCAATTCATAAGCATTTGTATTCTTTTCAAGATTTAGCTATGAAAAAGTGTGCTGCTATAAAATTGGATGCACATACGTCACTGTGGTATGAGGTTTTCAGTTCATTGACAAAAATACCTATGACCTGGGCTGAATGAGACCTTCAATTGTAGATTTACTTTTTAAAAATATATTTAGTACAATCGCTGCTGGGTCTTACTACACAGATAGGACTCGTGGTGATTTTCCTGTGTTCAGCCTCCCAAGCGCTGGTATTATAGATGATTGCCACTATGCTCAGTGTTGTCTGCTGTCTCAGTGAGCCCTGGGGGATGGAATCAAACTGTGGTCCACTGAGGTATATGGCTGTCTCTCCAATCATAGCTTTTGAAGGAATCGCCACACTGATTTCCAGAGTGGTTGTATCAGTCTATGCTCCTATCAACAGTGGAGAAGTGACCATTTTCTCAGCAGCCCCTCCAGTATTTGCTATTGGTTGACTTGATCATAGCCATTCTTCTTCGAATGAGATGGGATCTTAGTAGTGTTTTAATTTGCATTTCTCCAGTGACCAATGATGTTGAACATTTTTTTTACATATTTACTTGGTATTTGTATTTCTTCTTCTGGAAAATGTGAATTCCTTTGATATACCTATTTTTCAAATTTTCAAGCTTGGTATATTTAATTCTTTATATGTTCTAGATAGAATTGCTTTGTCTGAGGGAGGGTCAGCTATAATTTATTCCCCAATTTTGTTGGTTTTCCGTTTATTTGATTAGTGTTTTATTTTGATGCATAGAAACTTTTGAAAAAGATGAGACTGCAGTTGTTGATCCTTCAAAGTATTTCTCCTGAAGTATGGTTTTTGTTCATGAACTCTCTACGAACACATATGTCTTCAGGACTTCTTCCTACTTTCTCCTTCAGAAGCTTTAGTATTACTGTTTTGATATTTAAAGCTTCGATACATTTTTAGCGTGGTTTAGCATATGCTAAGTTTTCAAGACAATTATGTATTTATGTATGTATGTATGTATGTATGTATGTATGTATGTATTTATGTGGCACAGGGTCTCACTAAGCACCTCAGACTCACAGCCATCCCCCTGTCACAGCCTCATCAGTGCTACCATTACAGGTGTGCACCATCATGCCTGCTGTTGGTGGCCTGCACTGTGGGTATTGGGTATTCAGCATGGGTTTGTGCCCTTGCCAGCCAGGTGCTTAGACTGTTAAACTATTTCCCCAGCCCCTGATGCATGGTGATTGACAAGGGCCTAGTTGTATTCCTCAGCATTTAGAAAGCCAGTTTTTCCATCACCATTTATTAAAGAGGCTATATTTCTTTCAGTGAACAAGTTGAGCCACTTTGCTAAAGATAAGTTGGATTTGGATGAAGGTATTTATAGTATTTTTTTTATCTTCTAATCTGTTCCATTGATCCTCAGATGTATTTTTTTTCTTTCTTTTTCTTTTTTTTTTTGCCAGTACCATGTTGATTTTATCACAGTGGCTTTATAGTGTACTTCCAAGTCAGGAATTGTGGTGTCTCCTTTGTTGCCCAGGATTGCTTTTTCTACTCTAGATCTCTTCTGGTTACAAGTGAATTATATTAATGTTTTCTCTAGATCTATGAAGTATAACTAATATAATTTTAGTCAGAATAGCACTGAAACTGTAACAATTTTGGGTGTATAGCTGCTTTCAAAATATTGGTTCAAGTCCACAAGCAAGGAAAAAAATTGTTTAGTTCTTTTTGTAGGACTGGACATTGAACTCATGTCCTTACCCTTGCCAGACAAGCCCTTATTCCACTCAGCTGGTTCCCAGCCCCTATAAATTTATTTCTAAAATCCTCTTTACTCTATTTTTTGAGAGAACTGTAATGTTCACTGTACATGTTTTTTTCTTCCCTGTCAAATTGATTCATTAAGTATTTCATTTCTTGTATGTTATACATAAGGATGAGTTTCTTTTTATTTCTGTCTAGATGTGGTCATTGTGTATAGAAATGATCTTGATTTTTGAAGATTGACCAGATATACTCCTAAACTACTGAATTTGGTTATTAAATCTACATGTCTCTTGGAGTTTTTGAAATCTTCTACATAGTGTATCATGTCAATCTGCAAATAGTGATAATTTCACTTCTTCCTTCCCAATCATTATTCTTTTTATTTTTTTCTGTTGTCCAATTGTTCAGGCTAATGTTTCCAGAACTATATTGAACAAGAGTGGTGACAACTGGCATTTTTATCTTGTTAAAGTGAAGGCTTTCTGGTTTTGTCCATTTAGTATAATGTAGCCTATTTTTTTTCCAGGACTGCGGACTGAACTCAGGCCCTTGCATTTGCCAGGTAAGCATTTATTCTATTGAGCTATTTCCCCACACACTCGTATTGATTTATCATAGATGGATTTTAATGTGGTTGAGGTAAAGTCTATCCATTTTAATTTTCTGTAGGCTTTTCATCAATAATGTGTGTTAGATTTTGTCATAAACTTTTATTGTGTCTATTGAAATGATCATGTTCATCTTGTCTTTGGCTTTGTCAATGTGCTGTATTACATTTATTGATTTGCGTATGTTGAACCACCAATACATTCTTAGAATAAATTCTACCTGGTTGTGATATATAATCTTGATGATTTATTTCATTCTCTTTGCTAGTATTTTATTGAGGAGTTTTGCATCTATGTTCAATAGAGGGATTGGCCTGTAGATCCCATTTTATGGCAGTATCTTTCTCTGGTTTTCTTATCAGAGTGATATTTGCTTCCAGGAATAAGTTTGGTACAATTGTTTCCTTTTTGTTTTCATTATAGAGTTTCAGAAGAGGTGGCATTAAAGTTTATCTATATTTCTCTTCTCTTCTCTTCTCTTCTCTTCTCTTCTCTTCTCTTCTCTTCTCTTTTCTTTCTTTCTTTCTTTCTTTCTTTTCTTTCTTTCTTTCTTTCTTTCTTTCTTTCTTTCTTTCTTTCTGTCTTTTTGAGACAGGGTCTTGCTATGAAGTTTCGCCTGGCCTTAAACTCACTTTTGTAGCCCAGGATGGTCTCAAACTCACAAAAATCCTCCTGTTTCAGCCAACCAAGTGCTAGGGTTATACGTATGTGCTACCATGCCCACCCATTTTTGATTTGTGTAGATTTTTTAAAGTACCAGAGATTGAACTCAGGACCCTACACTTGCCAGGCAAGTTCTTGTCTACTAAGCTACCTCCTCAGGCCTAAATTTATTTTTGAATTCAACTGTGAATCCATCATGACCTGGGCTTTAATTTGTTGGTAATTATTTTATTATATTTTCAATTTCATTCACTTACATTGGATTATTCACAAATTATATGTCCTCTTGATTCAGCTTTGGTAATTAATCTCTATATAGGAATCTGGTTATTTCTTTTGTACTTTCCATACTGTGAGAATAGAGATGTTAGAGATATGTATTGATCATCTTCTGAATTTCTACAGGGTCTGTAGTGATTTCAACATTTTCTTTCTTTATTTCCTGAATTTAAATTTTTTCTTCACTTTTTAAAGTTAGGTTGTCTAGGGCTTTAACAATTCCTTTTGTGTGTAGTACTGGGGATTGAACCCAGGACTTTGTGCTTGCCAAGAAAGTGCTTATTCTACTGAATTATCTCCCAAGCCCTGTCAGTATTATTTATGTTTTTGAGAATCAACTATTTGATTAATTAATTCTTTTTATTTTTATTTTTATTTTAGGGAAAGGTCTACAGGCTGTTCAGGTTCTCACTACTAGGTCAAACTTGGAGGGATTTGCCTGTTTACAACCTCCAAAGAGCTGAGATTATAGGTGTGCGCCACCACACCCAGTCTTAATTGCCAACTGTCTTAGTTACCCTTCTTTCATTGCTGAAACAAATTATTAACACTTAAAATGAAGAATACATTTATTCAGCTCATAGTTATTGGTGGTTTCAGTCTATATTTGGCTGGCTCCAAGGTTGAGTGGAACAGGGCAAGGAGAATCCATTGGACAGCAACAAATGGAGACAGAGGCAATGAACCAACTAGGGCAAGAGAGCAACAGAGAGTCTGTTTCTTTGTCTCTCTTTATATTACATTCAGGCTTTCTGCCTCAGAATATCCACCTCAGATCACACCCATAATCCCAGCTGTACTGAGATCCATAATTCCAGCAGTACTAAAACACATAATCCCAGTGGATCCTGACTTAGTCTCAAACTCTAGGAGTCCCCTCACCGTGATTGCAGGAGGCTTTGGAGGGACAGCTACACACAAACTAGAACACCATCTGTTAACAGGCCAGGGGATTAAATGTCCAGCCTCTGCTTGCAGGTGTTTTAATCAGCTGAGCCATTTGGCTGGCCCTCATTAATTCTTTGTAGTATATTCTTAATCTTCCCTGCATTCATTTCTGTTCTGATCTTTATAATTTTCTTCCTTCTTTGGGATTTGAGCTTGATATACTCTATTTTTCTAAGACTTTAAGTGCAGTGTAAGGTAATTGTTATACTCTAAGAATGACACAACAGAGGCAGATGCCCCAAAAAGAAAAGTGTTTTATTTTAGCTGGTACCCAGTGTTGGTCTCAGTGCAAGTGCAGAGAGGCGCGCCCACGAGGTGGTGTGTAGGGATTATATAGAAGCAAGCTGTGATACAGAAGCAAATTGCAGTCATTAATAGGGTAAAAAATCTTTTTGATTGGTGGGTTTACAGAATAAGGGATATGAGGATCTATAATCGGATTGGAGGATACACGTTTTACTGAAGCAAGCGGTACTAGAGAAGCCAACAGCAGTCATTATAGAATTGACCTTTTCCTTGATTAGTGGAATTAACAAGGGGGTGTGATAACTAGTAACTTGATTGGAGGACACAGGCTGTTGTGCTGTACTAAACACAAGGGGGTCAATGTGTGATTGGCATCACAATGGGGAGACAGAAACTTATGAGACACAGTGACCGTGGAAACTGAAACTTATGCTGGTATGATTGACATCACAATAGAGAATCAGAAACTCATGGAAACAATAACCATGGCAACTGAAACTTTACTTAGTTTTGGCTCATACAGAACAATAACATGGCGGAGGTGACCTAAAATGGAATTAGTTATGTCAGGTTACAACAGTAATTTCATTATTTTCTTCTGTTTTCCTGAGGTAAGCATTTACTGTTAGAAACTTCCATATTATGATAACTTTCATTGCATCTTCACAGTTTTAATAACTTTAATCTGCATTTTGATTTGACTGTACATGTTTTACATTGTCTTTTTTTTTTTTTTCTGGCACTAGGGATTGAACTCAGGTCCTTGTGCTTAACAAGCAAGAGCTTATTCTCCTGCCATACCTCCTGAGCCCCTGTTATCTTATTTAATTTCATCTGTGAACCATTGATTGTTCAGAAGGGTGTTATTTAATTTCCATTTGTTTTCTGGAGTTTTTGCAAATTTCTTTGTCAATAAATTCCAGTTACATTGCCCTATGATAGGATAATATAAAGGGGTAATATCAGTTCCTTTGCATTTACTCCACCATGAGCTTGTAAGATTTCTATGACTGAATATAATGTACTTATGCTTCATTATTTCAGTAATGTGTTATAAAAAGACAGGGAGATCACAAGTTTGTGTCCAGCCTGGGAAACATCAAATTAGTGAAAACCCATCTAAAGGACACAAAATAAAATAAAATAATAAAATAAAAATGTAGCGTAGTATGAAATCTTTGCCTTCAAACTTTAGTAGTGTTACTAGTGTAAAGCAGTGAATAAATAATTAAAACAAATTGCTTATAAGCCGGGCGTGGTGGCTCACGCCTGTAATCCCAGCACTGGGGAGGCTGAGGCAGGAGGATCGGTGTGAGTTCGAGACCAGCCTGGGCTACAAAAGTGAGCTCAAGGCCAGCCTCAACTGCATAGCGAGACCCTGTCTCAAAAAAGAAAAAAAAAAATTGCTTATAAACACTTATACAGGATATTTTTAAATTCTTTCCTAAGTTCTCAATTTTTAGCAGATATATCTTTTATGGATCACTGGAGAATGCATAGAACATTACTCAGTAGTCTAAAATGAGATACAGTGGATAAAATGAAATACTTTGGCTAAAATCTAAATTATATAATTAATCATTCTCTTCAGTTTGGGGAAGGGAATTAGGACAAAAATAGGGGAACATGAGAAATCTAATATCTTACAAGAGTGATGGCCAATTAGCACATATAATTCTTTGCTGTTTACCTTTTGTTGAAGAAGCATGTCATCTTGTAAAGATTTAACAAATATTGATTGAATAAATGATAACCCAAACTCAATGATTCTGAAACATATTCTTCATTCTAACACGTGGCAAAGATAATGCCAAACTTTCAACTATCTCTCCTTTATCAGAACAGATTCTTAACTAAGGAGAGAAGTATTCCTAAAGGAGTGAGATTATAATTCAGACTGAGATGTGCAATTAAAGAAATTCTCCCAGGGTAATTCTGACATGAGGGCAATCTTTGTTAGAAAATGTGTCATTTATAATTTTCTGGGAGAAATTATAATAACAATCCTCCGTTCCCTTAACATCCATATTCTTTTAAGACAAGGAAATAATACCTGCAATCATAATAGATTTTAATTGTTCAGGTATCATATTTTGATATCTATGCAGCACTGATATGAGTAGAAGGCTGGAAACATATGCTGTGAATTTACTCTATTCATTTAAAACTTATGCAAATAATGCAATTAAGGCTAAATTGCATTCATAGTTTTAGATAATTCATTCAAAGCATATAGATGCTTTGTCTTTTACACATGTATACTTATATGTGTGTTACACGTTTGCATTCGATCCACATTCTAAAAGTATCCAAGTCAGCTCTAAGGCTCTGAGTTAAGACTTAGTGTGACAGGAACAAGAAAAATGCAAGTTTAGTACAGAACAATCAGAGTTCAAAATTGGAGGCACTGCCATCAGAGCAAAGCTATTTTTAAAACATTCATTTTAGTTTGAAATAAATAAATTTATTAAATTTAAGTTTTCTTACTAAACCACTATGCAATCCAGGTGACGAGGACCAAAGTAAGTCTAGGTCACCACAGGTGGAAAACAGAATGCTGACCTCCACTTATTTATTTTTGATAACTTATACCATCTAGAGATAATCAAGTGTGGTTTTAATTGTTCAACACAATAAAAGCTTTTTTTCTTGTTGTATCACTATATTTTTAATCGTAAGGATTTTTTAAAGATTAAAGATCAATTCCTTTAGATAGATATGAACATATCATTGTAAAATCTGTATTCCTCAACACAAGACTGAAGATTGCTGCCAGTCAGTTTCAGCTAAACAACTTTGAGCCACTATGTTCTATAGCTGGCCCTTGGTGCTGTGTTTATGCAATTCCATTGTCTGCAAATGGCCTTTCTCTTTCTCCTATTTTTGTCCTGCTTTATGTAGATTTTCATAAAGGAAAACATTCATTTTATTTTATTTTTGTTGTTTTCAAAAAACAATCATTTTAAATGGCTAGTTGTATAGATTACTGTAATAAATCAGAGGACACTTGAATTTTCTCATTAAGATGTTGTTGATAAATAGATTAATTGACTCACCTTTAAAAAGGAAGATGAAATATCAAGAAGTCAAATTGTCTATTTCTATGAATAGTACCCTCATGTAGGGGAAAAATAACCTTGGTGTTTTGTGATGTGAACAAAAGGAAGATGAAGTAGTGTTACAGGGTACTAACAAATATGTCATACCTAAATGAGATCATTTCACTCTAAATTTGTTTCATGTGGAACATGAACTACTAAGCTCTTGGTACTGTCCTGTGCAGTAATGACTGCCAGGAAAATTTCTGTATCTTCTCACTAGTTTACTGTGATGCAGAATCAGTTTTGTCCACAGATTTCCAGAAATTTCTGTGAAAAACTTATAACATGTTTTTGCATGTATTCAGCATGCAACAAATGAGTACATGATGGAAAATGAAACATGTTTGTTTGT
>PVJA010048780.1:0-14040 GCA_004027025.1 Myocastor coypus
CAGTTGAGGCTGGCCTTGAGCTCACTTTTGTAGCCCAGGCTGGTCTCGAACTCGCACCAATCCTCCTGCCTCAGCCTCCCGAGTGCTGGGATTACAGGCGTGCGCCACCACGCCCGGCTTGGTGCTTCAGTTCTGATGTGTAATCTTTCAAGCCCCAGAAAGTCACAGCCTCTATCTCGAGGCTCGATCCCAGCTGACACCGTGGAGCATTGGCTCTTCGTCCTGTTATCAGGGAAACACGCGTGCCATCTTCAAAAATTAACACCAGCACCTCGGCTAGACCAACACACTGCATAAGACTAATTGAGAGCATAATGAGAAGTCCTAGCCAGCTCTGTACATTTCAACACAAGGGAATAGGGTCAGGCTCACAAAATGAAGACAGTCGCTTTTCTTTCAAGGAGAGCTGCTCAGGCCGTCTTCCACACTAGGGGGCTGGGGAGATAAGCTCTGTGGTGCAGGTGCCTGCCTGGCAAGTGCAAAGTCATGAGTGGGAACCCTGGTCCAAAAAAATGAAGTACTATATATGATTTACTTATTTTTTTAAAGAATTTTTTATTTTATTTTATTTCTTGTTTCAGAACTTTTGTTTATTCATTTTCATGGCCGGCTCAGCCTGCCCTGAGGGCAGAGCTGGCCCAGCATGTGGTACCAGGGATCGAACCGTGGTCCCTGCAGCCGCCCAAGCTTTCCTAAGCAGGTGCTTTAGACCACTGAGCCATCCCGCCGGGCCCAAGTACTATATATTATTTAAAAAAAAAAAAAACCTTACTTATGTATAGCTGGCTCAGCCTGCCCTGGGGGTGGGGCTGGTGTAGCATGTGGTGCCAAGGATTGAACCATGGTCCCTGCAGTTACCTAAGTGTTATAACCTGACATAACTCCATCTTAGGGCCACCTCCGCCATGTTATTGTTCTGTATGCACCAAAACTAAGTTAAGTTTCGGTTGCCATGGTCATTGTTTTCATGAGGTTCTGGTTCTCCATTGTGATGTCAATCATAGGAGCATAAGTTTCCATTTCCATGGTCACTGTGCCCGTAAGTTTCTGTCTCCCCATTGTGATGCCAATCACAGTGGACTCCTTGCATTTAGTATAGCCCAGCAGCCTGTGTCATTACAAGTTATCACACCCCCTTGTTAATTCCACTAATTGAGGAAAAGGTCAATTCTATAATGATTGCTGTTGGCTTCTGTAGTACCGCTTGCTTCAGTATATTGTGTATCCTCCAATCAGATTATAGATCCTCATGCCCCTTGTTCTGTAAACCCACCAATCAAAAAGATTTTTTTTGTTTGTTTTTTAGAATTTTATTTATTTTTTTCTTGTTTCAGAACTTTTGTTTGTTTGTTTATTTATTTTTTTATGGCCGGCTCAGCCTGCCCTGAGGGCGGGGCTGACGCAGCATGTGGTGCCCGGGATCAAACTGCGGTCCCTGAAACCGCCTAAGCTTTCCTAAGCAGGCACTTTAGACCATCCTGCGGGGCCCCAGATTTTTTACCCTATTAATGACTGCAATTGGCTTCTGTATTACTGCTTGCTTCCATATAATCCCTACACACCACTCCCCTTGGTGCACCTCTCTGTGCACTTGCTCTGAGACCACCACTGGGTACCAGCTAAAATAAAGTGCTCATTTTCTTTTGGGCATCTGCCTCTGTTGTGTCATTCTTAGAGTACAACACTAAGCAGGCACTTTAGACCGCTGAGCCATCTTGCTGGCCCCTAAGTAGGTACTTTAGTCTGCTGAGCTATTAAGGTGGCCCTTTTCTCTTATTTAGAAAAGTTTTGTTTCCATTTTTCCTTCTATTCTTTTTACCTTTTTCCTTCCTTCTTTCCCTCCCTAGTTCTACCCATTTTAACATTTTCTTCCTAATTCACATATCTTTTATTTACTTAAAATTTATTTTTTCCTGTTTTGTCTTCTTTTTTTTTTTTTTTTTTTGGCTGGCTCAGCTTGCCCTCAGGGCAAAGCTGGTGCTATGGTATGTGGTGCTGGGGATGGAACAGAGGTCCCTCTTCCTGCCTAAGCTTACCTAACCAGGTGCTTTAGATATCTCCCTGACCCACAATATCTTTTATATATTTGGTTCTTATTTACACTTTCAGTTCATATTTTTCTTTTTTTATGCACTTAGGACAGAGGATACAGTATCTACAGGATCTCACTACATAGATCAGACTTGTAGTGATCTTCCTGTTCTCAGCCTCCCAAAGTGCTTGATTACTGGTGCGAGCCATCATGTGTCTGTCTCAGTGTGCCCCACCCTTGCACTCTGCTGAAGCAGGCACTGAGCTATCAGCAACTTTTTCTTTTCCCCAACATTTTGTTCAGCTTTCACCCTCTTTTGGGAGCTTGTTTGTGATCAAAGTCTCACCTGTACTTTCCCCCTAGATGGCCTCTTATCTCTGGGTATCTTTTTCTTTTTTTTTTTTTTTTTGTCTTTTTGAGACAGAGTCTTGCCATGCAGTTCAGGCTGGCCTTGAGCTCACTTTTATAGCCCAGGCTGGTCTCAAACTCACACTGATCCTCCTCTCTCAGCCTCCCAAGTGCTGGGATTACAGGTGTGCGCTACCATGCCCAGCTTCTTTTTTTTTTTAAGTAACTTTATTTTTATGTATTATGGCCAGCTCAGCCTGCCCTGAGTGGGGTGGGGTCTGGTGCAGCCTATGGTGCCAGGGATTGAACCGTGGTCCCTGAGGTTGCCTAAGCTTTCCTAAGCAGGCACTTTAGACGGTTGAACCATCTTGCTGGAACCATCTTGCTGGCCCTTAGTATTCTTAATGAGTGCCATTCTCAGGACCTTCTTTCAATCCAGTCTGCCTATCTATCATGATTGATAGCCATTTTGGCTCCTCCAGTGAGTCAGTCACATGATTCTACTATGTTTGGTGACCATACTGGGTCTTTTTTTTTTTTTTTTTTTCCAGTACCAGAGATTGAACTCAGGACCTTGTCCTTGCCAGGCAAGTGCTTATTCTACTGAGTTATTGAGCTATCTCTCCGGCTCCATACTGGGTCATTTTGTGGGACAACCACATGGTTCTACTGTGTTTGTCTGTCATTTGGGTTGGTTTTATGGTTTAGTCATGTAATTCTCCCATGTTCACTTTTTTTTTTTTTTTGCAACTAAGTTTTTTTTTTTTTTTTTTCAGGACTGGGGTTTGAACTCGTGACCTTACACTTGCCAGACAGGTACTTATGCCACGGAGCTATCCCCTCAGCCCCTGCAACTAAATTCTTGGCGACAAGTTTAGTTTAGTTTAGTTCTGTTTTTTTGTGGAACTGGGGGATGAAACTTAGGACCTTGCACTTGCCAGGCAGGCACTTGTGCCCCTGAGCTATCTCCCCCACCCTGAAAATCTTATCCTTAGATAGAGGCTGTCTTAGTTACTTTATCAGAAACCTTGAGTAGGCCAGGTGTGGCACTGCATGTCTGCAATTCCAGCACTGGGGAAGTTGAGTATGTAATCCCCAGTAGGCAGGATGTTGCTCTGATACTAACTGAACACACATGAAACTGACCTAGAGGATATCCTGTAAGGTTCCCAATGTAAGAGCTGAACCAGGTAAAGTTTTCTCTGGAAAACCCTCCTCTAGATTTATAGTCATGGGCCTGCCAGATGGCTCAGTGGTCTAAAGCACCTGCTTAGGCAAGCTTAGGCAACTGCAGGGACTGCGATTCGTCCCCAGCACCACATGCTGCTCCAGCCCCACACCCAGGGCAAGTAGAGCTGGCCATAATATAAAAAATAAAATAGATTTATAGTCATGATTGCAGTCAAAGGGAGCTCTAGTAAGAGTTTTTCTCCTGCTTTGACATGTCAATTAAAATGTCAAATAGTGCCCAGTGTGGTGGCACACACCTGTAATCCCAGCACTTGGGAGTGTGAGCTAGGAGGATCAGTGTGATTTTGAGACCAGTTAGGGCTACAAAAGTGAGCTCAAGGTCAGTCTGAATTGCATAGAGAGACCCTGTCTCAAAAAGACAAAAAAAAAAAAAAAAAGTCAGTTAACCATGAGGCTTTTTTTTAAATAATTTTTTATTTTATGTATTTATTTTTTTCTTATTTCAGAACCTTCGTTTGTTTGTTCACTCATGTTTATGGCCGGCTCAGCCCGCCCCGAGGGCAGGGCTGGCACAGCATGTGGTGCTGGGGATCAAACTGCGGTCCCTGCAGCTTCCCAAGCTTTCCCAAGCAGGCGCTTTAGACCACTAAGCCATCCTGCTGGGCCCAACCATGAGGTTTTAATTGTCCCATGGTGTTCTAGTTCCTTTCCAGGAAGAGGTTTACTAATAAATTGGAAGCAGTCTATGTTTCTAGGCAGGTTGTCATCCTTCATTGCAAGGGATCCCAAAGAGACATATCTAGAGTCTCTGGAAAATCAAAAAGCTTATGGGCCGGGCATGGTGGCTCACGCCTGTAATCCCAGCACTTGGGAGGCTGAGGAAGGAGGATTGGTGTGAGTTCCAGACCAGCCTGGGCTACAAAAGTGAGCCCAAGGCCAGCCTGAATTGCACAGTGAGACCCTGTCTCAGAAAGACAAACAAAACAAAACAAAACAACAAAAAAGTTAAATGTGCAAGTTGGTGGAATGTAGTAATTCCCTGCATTGTACAGCGGGCACCAGCACTTATTTCCAGAATTTTCCCAGCACTCTCAAGAAGACTCTGAACCCATGAGACAGTTAGGCATTTGGCCCGTTTCTTCCTCTGGGTTGATTTTAACCACTGTCTAAACTAATTTATTTTGTTTACTGCTTGTTTCCTCGCCAGCATCAGCATGGACGTGCCATGCAGTACAAAAAGGATCTTTGTTTTGTCTGCTGTCAGACTCCAAGCCCAGCACAGGGTCCTTAGTAGCCACTTGGCCAGTGATCTGAGCTCTGGGGTGAATACAGCCTGTATCTAAGTGTCCTGATGGGTGGCCTTGAAACAGGCCACAAATGAGTTTGTTGACCCTTCATGATGGTTGCAACACGAAGGAATGCGTTAGTTAGTGGCCCATATTTAAAAATTTAAGCCCTTTAACTTTTTTTTTTTTTTTTTTTTTTTTAAGTGATTTCCTAGCTTCTCTCAAGAAACCAGAGTCTCTGACTTTTCTGGGCCTCACCTCTCAGACTCAGGCAAGAAAACCCATCCTATGGGGCAGTGTGGGTCCTTGCAAGTATTTCTTGGCAACAGAGGCTTCCTCCTTTCCAGAGGTCTAGTAGTGGACACCCCAGGCCCTAGACCTGCTAAGACATGGCGGGGACATGTGAGAGAACTTAGGAAACAGCCTTACTAACCTGTACTGCCTGGAATGCAGCCACCCCAAGGTCTTCTTCTACCCAGATGCATAATCTGCTTGCCAGGAGCTTTACTTGTGCAGAGGAAAAAGGGCAAGATTGAGTGAGAATGTTAGATTTGCCTCTGTCTGAGGAACCAGGGAAGAGGTCATCTGCCTGGGAACTGAAGAAAGAGCTAGAGGTTGCGAGAGGGATCAGGACCAAGGACATTGTTGTCAGGGCCTCAGCTGTGGGAGGGAAGAGTGATGTCCAACTGGGGGTAGAGGTGAAATGAGAAAAGTGGCTGTCATGTAGTGAGTGATTTTTAAGTCACATAGGTTGTCAAAATATTCTTTTAAAAAACTGAAAGGGGGACAACCGTCATGACAACGAACCATGTGAGTGCTACTTTGAAGGATTCCCTGATATGCTTTTCTAGACCAAACATCACCCACACATTTTCCTTGGCAACCTTTTCCTCTGATCTCAGTGCACCTGCCCAGCGCATTTCTCATGGTTGATGCTGCCACCTGGGGAATGGGCGCACATCTCCCATTCCTCTAGGACACTCCTGGACTCTCCCTTTGAAGGAACAAATCCTGGGAGGTTGAACTGCAGGCTGAAAAAGTCTGAGTAGAGGACCTGCCTGGAAGTGCTTGCTGAGCAAGATGGTACTCTGTAGGCCTGAGGGCTCCCCCAAAATCTACTCCTGCTGAGAACCTAGGGCAGATGGGGAATGAGGGGCCAGGCACAGCCATGCCAGCTACCCCAAGGAGTAGTACTGCTGGAGGATGAAGAAGTATTTCCACACCTGGGCTCTGACTTTAACCAAAAAACATGAAAGCAGGTTTTGTCTTTTTGACACAGGGTCTTGCTATGCAGTTCAAGCTGGCTTTGAGCTCACTTTTGTAGCCCAGGCTGGTCTTGAACTCACACTGATCCTCCAAAGCAGTTATTTTTTTGAAGAAAAAAATTACATTATTCTTCTGTTATAGATAAGCTATTATTTAAAAGAGTCACAACACTAGTTAACAGTGGCAATTAATAGTAATCTCCAGTGCCGGGCGTGGTGGCGCACACCTGTAATCCCAGCACTCGGGAGGCTGAGGCAGGAGGATTGGTGCAAGTTCGAGACCAGCCTGGGCTACAAAAGTGAGCTCAGGACCAGCCTCAACTGCATAGCGAGACCCTATCTCAAAAAAGACAAAAAAAAAAAAAAAATAGTAATCTCCAGCAGGAACAGTGAGAAAAAATTTTCTGATGACATAATTTATTTGAAGTTTTAAAATACTTTTTATTGGGGCTCAGAAGGATGGCTCAGTGATCTAAAGCGCCTGCTTAGGAAAGCTTGGATGGCGGCAGGGACCGCAGTTCGATCCCTGGCACCACATGCTGCACCGGCCCTGCCCTCAGGGCAGGCTGAGCCGGCCATAAAAATAAATAAACAAACAAAAGTTCTGAAACAAGAAAAAAAATAAATAAAATAAATTTTTTTTTAATATTTTTTTTTTCTTGTTTCAGAGCTTCTGTCTGTCCATTCACTCATTTCTATGGCCAGCTCAGCGAGGGCAGGGCTGGCACAGCGTGTGGTGTTGGGGATTGAACTGCGGTCCCTGCAGCTGCCCAAGCTTTCCCAAGCAGGCGCTTTAGACCACTCAGCCATCCTGCCAGGCCCTAAAAAAATTCTTTTTTTTTTTTTTTTTTTTGTGGGACCAGGGTTCAAACTCACGACCTTGCACTTGCCCAGCAGGCACTTGTGCCTCGGAGCCATCTCCCCAGCTCCCAAAAAAAAATTCTTAAAAAAACCTCTTTATTGAGCTGGGTATAGCAGCATGTGTATAATCCTAGCATTCTGGGAAGCTGATGCAAGAAGATCACAAGTTGGAGCCCAGCCTGGACAACTTAGATCCTATCTCAAAATGAAAAATAAGAAGGGGCTGGATGTATAAGCTGAATTCAATGACCTTGGGTTAAATCCTCAAATTCCTCCCCCGCGCCCTGCCAAAATCCTCCTTACTGGATATTTATGCCTTGTATTCTATGCTAGTTTGTATTTGAAGACATATCAGTGTACATTGGTGAGATAAATGCAGATTTACATATACTTACAAGAAATAATATCCTGTATTATTTCCCCAGTGGCAATATCTTACTAAAATAGTATATCAGGCCAGCGAAATAGCTCAGCAGTCTAAAGCGCCTGCTTAGGCAAGCTTAGACAACCTCAGGGACTGTGGTACAATTCCCAGCACCACAGGCTGTGCCAACCCCACCTCCAGGGCAGGCTAAGCCGGCCATAATATAAATAAATTAATTAGTTAATTAATTTTAAAACAAGTAAAATAGTATATCAAACTAGGATGTCAACATTGATTCTGCCTTTAAAGTAAAAGATGCCTTGCCATTAATCTCCCTCAGAGTATCCTCCCTTGGTTTGAATCCACTATCCCATCGTTCTTTTTTCTTTTCTTTTTTTTTTTTGTCTTTTTGAGACAGGGTCTCACTATGCATTTCAGGCTGGCCTTGGACTCACTTTTGTAGCCCAGGCTGGTCTCAAACTCACACTGATCCCCCTGCCTCAGCCTCCCAAGTGCTGGGATTACAGGTATGTGCCACCACTCCGGCCCTCTTTTTTCTTTTCTTTGTGTTTTTGAGACAGTTTCACTGGTAGTGTAGGTTGGTTTTAAACTCACTATGTAGCCCAGATCCTTCTGTCTCAGCCTCCTGAGTGCTGTGATTATAGCGTGCGCCACCACACCCAGCTAATCCTGTTCTTGCCACTTTCTGAAGCAGTTTTTTTTTTTTAATTTTTAATTTTTTTTATTTATTATTATTTTTTTCTACCCTTGTTTGTTTATTCACTCATTTTCATGGCAGGCTCAGCCTGCCCGGAAGGCAGGGCTGGCGCAGCATGCGATGCCGGGGATCGAACCGCGGTCCCTGAAGCCGCCCAAGCTTCCCCAAGCAGGCGCTCCAGACCACTGAGCCATCCTGCCGGGCCCTGAAGCAGTTTTTTGTTTGTTTGTTTTTTGTGGGACCGGGGTTCAAACTCATGACCTTGCACTTGCCAGTCAGGCACTTGTGCCTCAGAGCTATCTCCCCGGCCCTTCTGAAGCAGTTTTCAAAGTCCTCTTTCATGAGTGTCTTTATAAGGTATGATTTTTAAAAAGGAGTGAATGCACCTGCTGAGGGCCACCCAGTGGAAAGGCAGGCTCACTAAATCACTACAGTGTGTCCTCATCCACTTTATTTGCTGGACTTGGCACTGTGTGACTTCTGGTTCTTTTCCAAAGTCAAAAAATGACCATGAAAGGTAGATATCTTGAGTGCATTCAGGACATCATGGCAGCCATTACAGCATAATTAAAGAAAACCCTGACCTCCCCCTTCTTACCTCTTATCTTTAACCCATGCACCCTCTGGCCTATGTTTCTATAGCATTGTGGTTTTTAACGTATTAATAGAGCAGACTGTATGAGCCCTTCTGAGGTGGGCTTTTCTCAGTTTCATTACCTAGAGAACCCATGTAACGTATGTCAATATTTAGGTCCTTTGTAGTGTATGGGGCATGCCAAAATTTTGGTTATAAAGGCATATTATTATGGTTGTATAATATCCATGTTTGTTCTTTTTTTTTTTTTTTTTTTTTTGTGGGACTGGGGTTCAAATTTGCACTTGCCAGGCAGGTACTTGTGCCATGGAGCTATCACCCCACCCCCATGTTCTTTAGAATATTTTTATGAATTATTAATTTTATTTTATTTTTGTTTTTGGGTCTTCAATATTTGAGATTTTATTGGTTGTGTTGAGGATCAGTACATATGATTCACTTTGTACACAATTCTTTTTTTTTTTTTTTTGTCTTATTGTTCAGGCTGGCCTTGAGCTCACCTTTGTAGCCCAGGCTGGTCTTGAATTTTTTTTTTTTTATGGCCAGCTCAGCCTGCGCTGGGGGTGGGGCTGGCACAGCATGTGGTGCTGGGGATCGAAGTCCCTATAGTTGCCTAAGCTTGCCTAAGCTTGCCTAAGCTTGCCTAAGCTTGCCTAAGCAGGTGCTTTTAGACTGCTGAACCATCTCACCATATTTTTCAAAATATGGAACAAGAAGAACAGCCTTCCCTAATTTGGAAATACACTGAGGATTGAAACAGGGAAAGGGATTCTAGGACAACAAATTAGTGTGTCATTCTCTCTCCAAAGTTGGTGACAGATGAAGAGGCGGAGAGGATGGAGTGGGTGGAAAGATATTATTTATTTTGTGGGACCAGGGTTTGAACTTGTGACCTTGTACTTGCCAGGCAGGCACTTATGTGGCTGAGCTATCTCCCTGGCCCTCTTAAAACTTTTTAAAATTTCCTCCCTTTTCCCTTTATACACAGCTGAACATATAAATCTAACTGATGCATAGCTCTGCCTGGTGAGGTGCTGACATTTTCATTTTTGGGGTCTCAGAAACCCCATTCTTCAGGGCTAGAGATATAGTTCAGCAGCACAAGCACCTGCCTGGTAAGTTCAAGGTCCTGAGTTCCATTCCTAGTTTAAAAAGGTGGTGGTGGGGTTTAACCACCTGCCTGGCAAGAAGGACTTGGGTTTGGTCCCTGGTATGCTGTACCAGCCCCAGAACTGGGTGTGGTAGAGTACACCTGTAATCCCAGCACCAGGGAGGCTGAGACAGGAGGATCACTAGGAGTTGGAGCTGTGTAGCAAAACCCTTTACCAGATAAATAAATAAATTAATCTTTTTGAGTTAAAAAAGAAAAAAAGATTGGAGAAACCTCAGGCTTCAGACCTGCTGGAATTAGCTTCAAAAATATCCAATATCCTGGCTCTCAAAAATATCCAGTGTGTATATCCACAGGCTTATTTTGGTTGACCAACTGTTGAGCCTAACGTGGGCTGGCTGAGCCTAAATATCTGCTTTTAAACGCTGAAGCATTCGGAAGTCATAGTGAGGAACTTTTTCTCCAGGAAGTTTTAATATGTTCCTGCCACCTGGACCAGCAGTGGTATGTGCGTGGCCATCCCATGCCACCCAATGGGATAGTTATGTTTGTACTACTGGTGGTTCAGAGGTGCCAGGCAGCAAGACATGAATTATGGCCCTATTATCAACACATTAAAGCTCAAAGATAGTGGAAACCTGGAGTTTAAGTTGCACTTCGCATCAGTTGGTTTGATAAAATCATGGCACACTAGTTGCCCTTTCTGATGATATACTTTCGAGTTCTGAAGCAGTCTTATTTCCAAAAAAGGTAGTTGTTTTTCTGTAGCTGTTGTCACAACAGACATGAAACAAGGACCAGCTCAGGTGCACCCACTCCATCCTCTCCGCCTCTTCATCTGTCACCAACTTTGGAGAGAGAATGGCACACTAATTTGTCCTAGAATCCCTTTCCCTGTTTCAATCCTCAGTGTATTTCCAAATTAGGGAAGGCTGTTCTTCTCGTTCCATATTTTGAAAAACAAGTTTTTACAATAGGACATCACTGTGACATCTTTTTTACAGATACTCAATCCAGTGTACATCTAGACAAGATACCAATTATTGTGTATGTTTTCTGCAGCTGCATCCAAATCTTTACAGAAATCAAAAGTATTTTAGGGGGCCAAGGAGATCGCTCAGGGGCACAAGTGTCTGCCTGACAAGTGCAAGGTCCTGAGTTTGATCCCCAGTTCCATACCCAAGAAAAAGGTATCTGAAATTCTTTTTGTCTTTTTTTTTTTTTTTTTTAGTCAAGTTCTCACTATGCAGTTCAGGCTGGCCTTGAACTCACTTTGTAACTTTGTAGACCAGGCTGGTCTTGAACTTGCAGTGATCCTCCTACCTCAGCCTCCTGAATGCTGGGATTATAGGCGTGCGCCACCACGCCCAGCTTTAAAATTTCTTTTGCTCAAATCAAAGTAAGCAAGATTGGTAAATATTTCTCTCTCTCTTTTTTTTTTGGGGGGGGGGGCGACCAGGGTTTGAACTTATGACCTTGCACTTTTTTCTCATAATTAAACTGTGTTATAGCCAGGCCTGGTAGTTCATGCCTGTAATCCCAGCACTTAGGAGGCTGAGCCGGGAGGATCAGTGTGAGTTCAAAACCAGCCTGGGCTACAAAAGTGAGCTAAAGGCCAGCCCGAACTGCATAGTGAGACCTTGTCTCAGAAAGACAAAAATAAATAAATAAAATAAAAAATTAAATTAAATTAAATTAAACCATGTTATATGCCAGAGCTTATTGGCCCAGTCATCAGGGAGAACATCAGCCCTGAAAGGCACTGAGGAGGCTGTTGAAAACTTGAGCATCTACAGTTTCTTTTTCTTTCTTTTTTTTCTGTGTGTGTTTTTAAAAAAATCTTATGAGACAAATAAAAGTCTGTTGTGGTGGTACATTCCTGCCATCCTAGTGCTCTGGGAAATGGAGGCAGGAAGACTGCAAGTTGGAGCCCAGCCTGGGCAACTTAGTCACTTAACAAGACCCTGTCTCAAAAATAAAAATGGGCTGGGAATGCAGCTCAGTGTGAAGGTACACACTGAATTCAATCCTCAGTACCACAAACAAAGCAACCACCACCAAATAGGACTCTGACAGCCCTCACTTACGGGGCACTTCCTGCTGCGGGCCTCACATGTCTCTGATCTTTGCAAATGCCATTTCACTGAATACTCAGCACAGGTGGAGGAAGTGACCCAAGTGGCCATGTGCACTGTGGAGGGTGCAGGTCCAGTGTTCATACATCCAGAACTGATGACGCACAGCCTGGGCTTCAGCTGCTATGCAAGCTGCCGCACTCACATGAAAGCTGTCAGAAGATAGGCACAGATTGTAAACACTAAACAGGCCACTCCCATGCCATC
Source organism: Myocastor coypus (assembly GCA_004027025.1). Lineage (NCBI taxonomy): Eukaryota > Metazoa > Chordata > Mammalia > Rodentia > Myocastoridae > Myocastor > Myocastor coypus. The sequence continues at coordinate 12,114 of PVJA010048780.1, forward strand.
TCCCAGAGGTGACTTCTGGAAACATTTTTATGTCCATCCTGTTCTTCTTTGAACCCAGACATCTATTGTGTACAAGTGTACCCCATGGTCACTGTGGGGAATATGCATTTCTACCAAACTGTGAGGATGCTCCACCTAGCCATAGACAGATGTCAGAGCTCAGCACTAGAGGAAGAACAGGCTTAGGCAGGTGTTCCCTGGGCTTTGACTATGGTACCCGTTCCCATGCCAAGTCTGTCAACGAGGACTGGAGAAGCACACAAAAGCTGAGCAGAGAGGGACACAGTAGAACAAAGCTTCCACACTTTTGGAAAAGGCAGTGTTGTGGAATGTGTGGGTTGGTGGAACAGAGAGGTGCATAGCACTGAATCTCAGAATAGGCGCCTCTTTCCAGAGGTCAGAGGCTGGGGCAGATCTGGTTCCAAAGGGATTAGGCCACACACTCTGGATGGGGCAACTGTTCCTTTCAGTGCTCCATGCAACCAGCAGCTGACATATCCCCCACCACAGGACTAGAATCCTCTTCTCCAGAGAAATATATGGGGTAACCTATGTGGCAGACTTTCTGAACAGGGCTGGGGCTTCTAGCATAGATCCTTTTTCTGTGACAGACACCTGGAGACTGCCTTGTGCCTGAGCTCTACTCAGGAGGCCCGTCAGAGACAGGAGTCACATGGAATCCTTAAGCAAGGCCTCTGCAAGCAGGAGACTCCAGGGGCTGGCAGTGGGAAGGAATAAGGACCAAATAGGAGGCGTGACTCCTTCCAAACTCACGGTGTTTGGGAAATAAGGCAGCACTCTGAGCTGTACACGGTGATGCAGACTGTAATCCTAGCACTTTTGGGGTTCAGACAACAGGATTTTGAGTTCAAACCGAGCCTGGGGAATTTAGTGAGCCCTAGCTCAAAAGTAAAAAAAAAGGAAAAGAAAAGAAAAAAAGGTAAAATACGGTCTGGGGAGATAGCTCCGTGGCACAAGTGCCTGCTGTCTGGCAAGTGCAAGGTCATGAGTTCAAGCCCTGGTCCCGGAAAAAAAAAAAAAAAAAAAAAAAAAAGATAAAATTAATTAATTAATTAACTTGGGGGGAGGTACCAGGAATCAAACTCAGGACCTTGTGTTTTCTGCATCCTCAGCCCTTATAAATATTTTTTAGAAGAGTGACTTAAATACGAAATGCATTTCAAAGAGTTAAAAAAATTTTAAGATTTATTGGAAGTGTTTTTTCCCTTGTTTCAGAACTTTTGTTTGTTTGTTTGTTTGTTTATTTATTTATTTATTTATTTATTTATTTATTTATTTATTTATTTATTTATATGGCCGGCTCAGCCTGCCCTGAGGGCAGGGCTGGCGCAGCATGTGGTGCCGGGACCGAACTGCGGTCCCTGCAGCCGCCTGCAGACACTTTAGACCACTGAGCCATCCTGCCGGGCCCCTATTGGAAGTGTTAATGTTTAATTATTTGACCAATCTTACATACCCATATCTATTAATCTAAACAGATTTGATGATGAAAATATGTAAACAACCATTATTAAATTTTTGTTCTTGTTTTGAAATTCTGCATTATATGTATTTTTGCTTCTGCTATTTTTACTCTTTAAAATAAAATTTTAAATATTCAAAAAAGAAAATAAAAAAGGTTTGGGGATGTAGCTCAATGGCAGAGTGGCTCTGAGTTTGATTCCAAGTATACACACACGCACATACATACACAAGAGATTTTAAAATGTTCTAATTGAAATCCTCAAGGAGACTAAGGAAATATCTTAAGAATGAGATGTGGTAGCCGGGCGTGGTGGCTCACGCCTGTAATCCCAGCACTCGGGAGGCTGAGGCAGGAGGATTGGTGCGAGTTCGAGACCAGCCTGGGCTACAAAAGTGAGCTCAGGACCAGCCTCAACTGCATAGCGAGACCCTGTCTCAAAAA
>PVJA010048781.1:0-14041 GCA_004027025.1 Myocastor coypus
CCTATAACTCAGAGGTGTCCCAAATTTCCTGGTCAAGGAGATTATGGGACCTCAGAGGAAAGGGATGAATGAACTGCAGTGCGTCTAAGGAGAGTCACCCAGAGAAAAACATTCTCTCAGGCTTTCAAAGAAAGCAAACTGGCCAAGCAATGGCCATGACTCGTCCGGAAGGCTGACACTAACAACAGTTCTACAAAGTACTGTCTATGGTCTCAAACTTAATCCTGAGGGGATTTGACCCTGGAAGATACAAAAAAAAAAAAAAAGAATGTTTTGTAATACAGGTCTTGCTTCGACTTGCCCTTCACCACCCAGCAAGAAAAAAAAATCCTTAATTAAAATCCATGGAACGCAGAGCTAGATTGATGAGATGAGCTTTAGGAGGCTTAGACTCAATAGCCTCCAACATCACAAGCTTCACTGGTGGCCCACTGCAATTGCAAAACCTTTCACTGTGTATGTATCTGCTTCCTCTTAGTCCAAAGAGAAATATATTCTTTCCTTTTTTTTTGTTTTTTTTTTTTTTCTTATTTTTCTAAGCAACATCAATTGAGTTTATTTTAAACCTCACTTATTTTGAACCCCTTGCTGGATAGCCTGTACAAACTAGAGTGTGCCCCTGTTCTGCCTTCTGGTGGCCCTTTGTTCTGCATCTTTTTTTTTCCCCTCCCTGCCATAATGTTCAGGAGGCCAGGTACTGTGTCTGTCTGCACCATCCGCACCATGCCTGGTGCATAGTAGCTTCATAATAAATATTGCTTGCCTCACTGAATCTTTCTTTGAAAAATAAATTTAAAACCCTGGACTTTGAATTGTACTTGGAACCTTCTGCATTGTCATTTTTCTTTTTTCTGAGTTAACTTAATATAGATGTTGTACTCAATTAAAGGTTGTATTTTATTTTTTATTTATTTATTTTTTCTTGTTTCAGAACTTTTGTTTGTTTGTTTGTTTCTTTTTGTGGCCGGCTCAGCCTGCCCTGAGGGCAGGGCTGGCGCAACATGTGGTGCCTGGGATCGAACCGCGGTCCCTGCAGCTGCCCAAGCTTTCCTAAGCAGGCGCTGTAGACAACTGAGCCATCCTGTTGGGCCCCTAAAGGGTGTGTTTTAGCTATAGTTGCTTTGAAACCACTTAGTTGGCCAGGAAAACTAGATTTATAATAAAGGGAACATCTTCACCTTCTCTGAGTTTTTTGGTCCCAATTTTGACATTCCTGTCTTTCGCAACTATTTGAAGACAACTGTAGCTACAGTCTACCATAATCCAGTCAACAGTGCCTTTTCTGCATTTCCTAAACTCCTAGAGCTCTGAAAATTGAAAACATTTTCTGAATTATCAGCAAAATTGGACCATAACTGGGATGTCTAGCTGGTGACTGAATAGTCATGTTTTACTTTATTGTAGATATAATAATGTAGGTAGCTGTTATGGTTTTTCTAGTTGTCCCCGCAAGGCTTCATGAGATCATGGGGTGACTGCTAGAGTTTGTGATTAATTTATGATCCAATGTGGGAATTATGGGTATGAGTGCTACCCCTGCCCTGGGGTGGGTAATCTGTATACAATGTAAGGAAGACAGATAGGTTTCTTCCCTTTGCTCTTCACTGTTTTCTGCTGCCATGAGCTGCTGCCCTATGCCACGTGCCCTTCTGCCTTGGAACCATCCAGGTATGGACTGAAACATCCACTAACTGTGAGCTAAATAAACTTTTCCTTCCTTCATTTTGGGCATGGGTATTTTGTTCCAGTAATGATACGGAAGTAACTGAGACAGTAGGTATAGGTGTTTGACTCAGTTCTTATGTGGAATATTATGTAACATGAATATACACACTGTGACTGCCTCAAATCTGAAAATTTCATCGTTGTGAAACGCATTTGCTCTCAAGGGCTTCATGTCAGAAAAGTCATTTAAAATATACACTAAGAGGATGGCATACATTTCAAAATAAAAATGCTTCAAATAAAATATCCATGTATCTTTATGTTTATCATGTTTTTTTGCTTGTTGGTGGGTATTTTTGCTAATATATATGGCTTATTATTCCCAGAAAAGATCTGATTCTTCCCACCAAACTTCAGCAATAATTTTGTATGTGGGAGTCTCAATAAAGTGTCCTCATTTTGTGCTTTTAACATTTTGATGGAAATATTCCATGACATACAATTTAGTGTCCTCCGAATAAAGCCATCATCCCAACTAACTCCTATAGGACATAGAGAGTTCCCTATCCGTTAACACTGGGCTGATTCTAGAACTTGAATCCTTCCATATGTTAATCTTGGCCACCCTTTGTCCCTGCTCTGATCCCTTGAAGGCCTTCCTGGCATTTCCTTGGTCCAGAGATGCTGCAGTTGTCTAGTTCATTGCTCCTCTACAGTGGTAGACCATTACTTCAAAATCTTCTGGTCTGTATCACCAGTGGGAAGCAGTAGTTCCAGAGACCCCTTTCCCTATGCAGCCTGGTCTATAAATTCCATCCTTCAAAAGATACTCTGAAGTTATTATGGTGATATAGGGCAACTCAGTTGTCAACACAAATCAACAAAATATACTTCTACACCTGTCTTTCTGTGCTGGCCAAACAGAACCACAGAAGTGTTTTTAATGGCTTGGCCACTCAACATTTTGGATCTTTCTAGTAAGTCAAAATATGAATATTATTTGAGAGGAGAAGAAATCTTGGTTTTGATTCTCCTGGAAGCAGATTCCAAGACAAAGATTTCAATGCCAGTCATTTATTTTGGAAGTGAGCTCAGCCAGCTTCTACAGAGCAGTGGAGGAGAGAGGCAAGACAGGCAAAGAAGTGAATGAGTAAACGACTTATTTTTTAGCCTGGAGCTTGAATGTATTGGGGAGCTGGAGACGCACTGTAGGCTCCCCAGTTATCCCCAATGAAATATAAGGGAGCATCACAATTTAGTGTGCTCAATGGTGCCTGTGACAAGACAAAAAGCCTTTGGGCTCCAAGAACCAATGGTTGCCTATAAAAGTATAGGAAGAGGAAATATGGCTGGAGCTTCAGCAACATCTGCTGCATCACCTCTCATCAAGACCTCCAAGTTGGTCAGTGGGAGAGCTCAGTAGACTAAAGTGCCTGCTTAGCCAAGTGCAGGAACTGCGGTTTGATCCCTTACAGCCTGTGCTGGCCCCACCAGTGGGGTGTACTGAGACTGGGCGTGGTGGTGTGTGCCTGTAATACCAGCACTTGGGAGGCTGAAAACAGGAAATTCACTATGTATCCAATCTGTGTAGTGAGACCTTGTAAACCCTGTGGTAAAAAAAAAAAAAAAAAAAAAAAGCACACAAAAAACCCTCCAAATAACTTGACGAAGTTATGATAATGATAATCAACCTTACTAAGTTTCAAAATTTAATCTTAAGATTTTAAAATAATAGTTCTATTGAGATGTCATTCACATGCTATGCAGTTCACTCTTTTAAAGTGTCCAGTTCCTTGGTTTTTCATGCATTTACAGAATCATGTAATCATCACATCAGTGTAATTTTTGAGCATTATTTTGTTTCCCTAAAAGAAAACTCTGTACTCATTAGCAGTAGTTCCCTATTCCTCACCAGCACGGCATCCTTGACAACCACTAATCCATTCTCTATCTCTATAGATTTGCTTCTGCTGGACGTCTCCCATAAAAGGAATCTTAAAATACATGACATTTCATGCCTGGCTTCTTTTGCTTGACATAGTTATTCTCAAGGTCCATTTGGGTAGTAACACATACAGTAGCACCTCAGTTCACAAACTTCATTCGTTCCATGATTTTGGAAAAGATAGTCTCATTTGTATTTGTGCTGGAAAGATGACTGCAGTCATGTTTGTCACCTGATGCAGAGTTTGCAAATAAAAACAAAATTTTCCAAGTGCTTTAGTTTGGAAACCAAATTCTTTGCAAACAACAGAGTTCGTGAACTCTGTATTATTGTATCAGTAATTTATTTTGTACTTCTTTCTGTTTTTAAGGCTGAAGAATGTTCCACTGTACAAATAAGCCATCATGTGTTTATGTTATCATCAGCTGTTGGATATTTGCAGTGTTTGTACTCTGTAGCTATTATGAATAGTGCTGTCATGAACGTCTGTATGCAAGCTTTTGTGTGGATGGCTTTTTATCTCTGGGAATAAAAGTTGTAGATCATAAAGTAACATTATGTTTAACCTTTTGAGGACCATCTTAAGATTTAAAATTGGATTTTCAGTGATTTGCTGGGTGACTCACAGTGCAGATGCTTTGAGAAAAATTATTATTATGTGTTGCCTTGTGCAAAGAGGTAAGATGCCTGGCTTATTTGGTTTTCCTCTTCTCCAATATACATTTTGTAGATGGGGAAAACTGGAAGAAAAGCACTGGGTAAAATGCTTAGCCAGCTCAACTTCTTCAAGCAACAGGTTGCTGTAAGGCTGGGCCAGTTCTGACCTTACCTATCTTTCCACAGGCTAAGGAAAGGCAAGATGTGTTGGACCAATGAACCTTGCCAAACCACACCACTTCCAACCTTTCAAAGCTGACTTTGTGCCATTTTGGATGTTGAATTGAAAATCAAACACAATTCTCCAGGTGGTTAATCCCAAATTCCAAATAAGACCTCATGTTTGTAAGGTTAAACCCATTTCTTAAAACAATGTTTGGCCATCTATAGTTTGGAGTGATTATTTGCTGGCTCATATCCTGATTTGAGGTATTCCTGAGGATTACTGCAAAAGAAGTTAAGCTTCCAGAAATGAAATACAAGCACTAGCTGGAAATTCTGATACTTCATTTTTCCATTCATTAATGACACTCTTGAGACTAATGAAGGCAAAACATATTAATCACTAACAATAACTACAGATATTATATGTGTGTATGTATGTTGTGTGTATATACTTAAGCTTACAAAATAAAGAAAATGTCCCAAAATTTATACAAAAGCCTAGATTAAAGAAAATACTTGCATAAACATTTAAATATATTGATATATATGTGTATAATATGTATAAGTACATTAATATACACACATTCAACTACTTAACATGCAATAAGTATTTTCTAGAATTACAGATAGTGACACCAAATTCAGTTCTTTAACTGGCATATAGTAATTCCATTGTATTCAGAAGTTTAGAAAGCACAATATATTAATGATGTTGTTAAATTCCGAAGTTTACAGTGTAATCTAATGGGGATATATTGGCGGTGTTAAGGAAAAAGCAATTAAAGGAAATGGCTCCCTAGCTGAGAAAGAATGCTGAGCATTCTTCTTGCTGTTCCCCAGTCTGTTCCTTAGGTTGTAATTTAAATACATTTCATAAAATATCAAGGAGTTGAATTTATTTATTTTTTTTTAGAATTTTTTTTTTTACTTATTTTTTTCTTGTTTCAGAACCTTAATTTGCTTATTCACTCATTTTTATGGCCGGCTCAGCCCACCCCGAGGGTAGGGCTGGCGCAGCCTGTGGTGCCGGGGATCGAACCACAGTCCCTGAAGCCGCCCAAGCTTTCCCAAGCAGGCGCTTTAGACCACTGAGCCATCCCGCCAGGCCCCAGTTGAATTTATTTTTATTTAAGGTGATACACAGTTTACCTTTAGAAAAGCATTTCTATTAATTTACTTACCTCCATGTTTTAAAAATAGCATCCATGGAAAGGAAGATGGACCGTGATTTGTGGAGAACCTTTATAATTACATGACTATACAAGCTTCATTTGAGTCTCTAAAAAAAGTATAAATTTATATAGAAAAGTTGATTGTTTATAGAAATAATCTGGGAAAAGATTGAGTAAATGAAATTGTGCACACAGTATTATTATGTCTCAATAAGGGTTTGGATGCTGATTCTGGAGGGGCTGAACAGGGACAGAACCCAGAGGTTTGTACATGGTCACCAGGCACTCTCCCACTGAGGTACATACAAGCCCCTTGGTGAATTATTTTATGTTTATTTTGCAGTGCTACTATTAAAAGATAACTACTCTTAATACTTGGTACTTTTTTCTCCCAGCCCTTTTGTCATACATTTGTTTTTTTCAGAATGTGTGTGTGTGCATATGTGCATATATACCTAATAAGCATTTGTATTTGTAGTCATTTTATAGATACAATTTCATTTCCCTCAATGTGACATTATAATAAAAAGTTTTCCATATTATTACAGTCTTTATGAATATAATTTTAATAACATCAAATAAGGCATCTCATAATTTACTAAATAATTCCAGACTATAGAACATTATCTATTATATGTGTTTTTATTATAAATGACATTCTACTAAACATCTTCAGAAATAATTGCTTTTTCCATTTTTGGTATTATTTATTTAAAATTGAATCATAAAGAAGTAATTTCTGATTTAAAAATATGAGAAGCTTTAAGGTTTTGGCAGATACTGCTAAATTACTTTTCTCAAGAGCATTTCCAATTACTCTTTCAGCCAGCTTTGTTTAATCACACTGTTGGGAAGATTTAATATGATCCTTTTTGTTCAATCTTTCTTACTTTGAGAAGTAAAATAATTATTTTTCATTTTTAATTACTGGAAGAGGCAAATCTTTTTCTAGTGTCTATAACTCAATTATATTTTCTAGGAGAGAGATATTTATTTCTTTTTTTTCTTGATTAGAAGTTGGAACATAGAAACCATTCTTTGCTTTTCATAAACCAGTGTTGATATATATATATATATATATATATATATATATATATATATATATATTGATGGTTCTCAACTAATAGGTAGCTAATAGTGAAACATTTTGGCCAAGCTGTTGTGTTGCTTTCTCTGGCCTTGAGAGCCCTCGTGCCCTTCTGGTTGGTGTGCTCTTTTCTGCGCTCTTTGTACCCACTTTCAGTGTACAATTTATGCAGCCAGGTGTATGGATAATTGCCAGCACATGACTCTTGATACTGCAATTAAAAATACCTAATCCAATAAGTGGACTTCCTTGAACGTGTTTACCGCATACTATTGTTCTATGTACAATTTGTGGTTGGGATTCTACTGCTTTTGCAAACATGTATAGGAATTTGTGGTGTGGCTCAGTATCAGAGTGCTTGCCTAGCAAGTGAAAGACCCTAGTTTCCATCCTCAGCACTGCAAAAAGTAAATAAGTAAATAAATAAATACAACTTTGAAAGAAGCAAAGTTGCATGCAAACTTCTAGGGAAACATAGCAGTTTCAAACAACTAGATAACTCACAAATCTCTGCTTATTTTTACCTATGTCTAATAAATATGAAAAATCAGTAAATACTTACTGGGTTTGTAATTAAGTCAATGCAAGGAGACTAAAGGAATTGGGGAAGCATGGGCTACAGATGGATATGATACGTACACAGCTAACAATGTACTCCACATAAGGTTCCTACAAAGACACAACATAGAGTGAAGAACTGCAGAAATAAAGACACATAATGAAACACAAATATGAGGGATAAAGAGGTACAGCAGAATATAGCATCTAACTTAATTTTCTAGCTTTAGAACTTTGCCACTGAAGACCTAAAATTATGTATTTTTGCAATGGAGGGTATGAGCGAAAACATTGTCATTTTCAGTTGATAAAGGATTTGTTCCCTTGTGTAGATGGAATTTGTCAAGGATCATAGTCTCCTCAGATCTGGATTTTACCTCCCATCAATATGATGTGATTGTGTTAGAAGTTACTTTAATTTGGAATGCAGGTATAACTGATATGACAGTTCTGAGCTGTCTCCAAAGCTTGGTATTTACAGAGTGTGTTTAAATGCATGTATGTATACACATGACATTTCAGCTAGAGTATACTATTGAAACATGTTTAATTTGTAAGAAATTTCTGTAATAGCTACTATACCATAGACCAAATATCTTATTTTTGACAATGTAACAGTGCTGAAGTAGATTTAAATACTCCAGAGAGATTAATAATTAATAACAATCCTTAAAATAACTGAAAATTTGCAGACACTCCAGTGACTTTCAGGAGAGAAAGGATTTCAGCTTAGTTTTTTTGTTTTGTTTTATGTTTTGGACTGGAGATTGAACTCAGGGCCTTGTGCTTGCCAGGCAGGCATTTATGACACTAGCTAGTTTTCTGATAACTTCCAAGAAATTATAATATGGATTAAAAGAAATCTATAGACATTAGATATGAGGCAGAGATATAACCGAGCCGACATTATGCTGTTGATATTATGATGCCTGTTTCTAATCCTTGTCCAAGTGGAGAACCCCATTTAAACTTTAATATTTCACTGAGAATAGATTTGTATTACATTTACAAAAAAAAAGACATTTTAAAACAGAAAACTAGGGCTGAAAAATCTTAAAAGACAGCCATGTTCAAAGATGCACAATGACATTAACATGAATTTTGTCAAGCCAGGGAGATAGCTCAGTGATATAGGTGCCTGCCTGTGAAGTACAAAGTCCCAAGTTCAATCCCTGGGATAGCTAAACTAAACTAAACTAAACTAAAATCAAGAGCAATAAAAAGATGAATTTTGTCATGCATCTCACTTTGTATACAAATGCATACTGGTAGCCCGACTAGAGTAAGTTCATTGCAAAATGAGCCACTTTTTGTTGTTCTCAGATTAACTCACTTGCCTTGTCTGAAGTCTTTCTTTTTTAAAAATTTTATTATTACTTTTAATAAGAAATAACAATGTATAACAATGTGACAGTTTCAAAATACATTAGTAGTACATTTCAAAATTGGATACAATACACATTGTTGACTTCCTACTAGTTAAACAGAGCCCAGGATGTAGGTATTATAATTTTTCAAATCATTATTGGTACAACCAAATTTCTCCTCATTGAACTAAGAAAAAGCAGCTGTATACATAGTCCAATGTCCGATAATCACAGCAGGATATTGGTAAAACTGGCAATGTTAGAAGCTGTTGATTTAAAACTTTTACGGTTCAGCATTCTAATCTAACTTTCCGTTTAGTGCCTGGTAGTTAAACTTTTCTGCTGGGTGGTTAAGGACAAGTTTAAGCATGACCTGTGTAGCAAAACATGTAACTTTTGTATCTCTCAAAGTCCGTCAAATCTCCTCAGGATTTACTTTTGAACCATGTACAATGCTTCGTAGATATGTTGTCAATGTCAGCCGTCTGGATGAGTCACAGCCATTGGTTGACCAGTTTGCTCTCTGTGAAAGCCTGAGAGAATGTTTTCTCCCTAGGTGATTCTCCTTAGACACACTATACATCTTCAATCCCTTTCCTCTGTATCTCCATAATCTTCTTGAACAGAAAATGTGGTAAGCCACTGAGTTATAGGCTGTTATATCACAGGTTCTCTTATGTCCTGAGTCCTCACTGGCCTTGAAGGGCTAAGGCCAAAATATTGGCTATCCTTGTGGCCCTTCCTTTTCTCTAATTTTTGGTCTGTAAACTTATATTCTTAATCTGCCAGAAGAAAAGCTAAGTGATACTATTACTGTATAAAATAGGTACTTGAGCTTAACATCACTGTCTTCCTGAATACGAAACATCTTAGACTTAACTTCGGATTGGTATTTTCTGTCAATCATTGATACTCTAACAAATCTCTATAGAATGTCATAAAAGCAGTTACCCATTTTTACACATTTAGAAATCTAAGTATATACAAAATTGTAGCTGGTCATTTTTCCTACGGCATTTTTTCCTAGTTTCTTACTCTCACTTAATACCCTTTTTTGTTTTCTTGTAAACCAACCATTTACCTGAGAGTACAGCAGTAACTGAAATTACATTGGAAACAGCACACATCTAAAATACCAGAATGACAGGCATTCCAAGCGTATTTTAGCTGTTACACATTGCTGTCCCCAGTGCCAAAAACATTTTGGAGGTTCCTAGGACCATTATCTAATTCATCCTGTGTATATAAGTACATGGCTTTGCCCCTGCCATGCTTCCTCTCTTTTTTACTTGCTGTCACTTCATTGTTTAACCCTTAAGTCCTTGATTTCCATTCAGCGTGTTATGCCTCTCCATTTTTATTTCTTCTTTTGAGATCTTACACTAGGAAGACTATATGATGTTTGCACATGTAGGTGTGGTTTATTTCACTTATGAGTATATGTTCAAGTTATATCCATTTATATATGAAGTCTTGTAGTTAATCATTCTTTGCAGCTAAGTAATATTCCATTGTGTAAAAGTACCACATCTTTTTCAACAATTCCTCCGTCTGAGGTTTTTCTTGCCACTTTACTATTTATTGAGGATGTTTATATGCTGGATATTCGCTCAGGAGCTGTGGGTAAAGCTGAAAAGGACACAAGCAAGATCCTAGCCTTTACAGAGCCGGTAGTCTAGTGAGGGGATCACACAATAAATAGCCAGTGAACCAAAGGGCTGCTACTGAGAAGTAATCCATGAAAAACAAAAGAGGATGGAGTGATGGAACAGTCAGGGGATTCCTCTTCCTTAGAGATGTGTTATGAGCTGAGATCTGCAAAGTTAGGCACCATATTAAGGGGAAGAACACTGCAATAGACTGGGACTCTATTGTATAGCTCTCGGGATGGTAACAGCGTTTTTGTGTTCAGATAAAAGAAGGAAAATCAGTGTACCTGGAGTGTGCTGAGTAAGGAGTACTAAAGCAAAGTAAATAGGTAAGAGTGGGGTCGTATGGGGTCCTGTACACTGACCAATGAGATGGGATCTCCTGTCTGCCATGTAAATCATTGGAAGATTTGAAACAAGGAAGACTCCTAAATTTGACTTTGTTTTAAATGATACACTGTTGTGTCAATTGAAATTTAGAAAGATGAGAGTGGAAGCAAGGCTACTGTGCCCCAAAAGAAAGACAGTCTCATCTTAGACTGAGGTGGCAATAGTAAGGGTGCTATGAAATAGGTGTATTGTGATAGAGATGACTTGTGTTTTAATTGTAGAGCAGAATATTTAGGGGTAAAGCAAAGAAACGAAAACCATTATTGGATTTTGATCTGAAAAACTAGCTAAATTGTGGTATCTCTATTGAGATGGAAAAGCCATAAAAGGAATTGTTTAGGGAGAGGCGCTCAAGTATTCTGCCTGGGACACGGTAGGCATGAGGGGATTATTGCACAGCTAAAGGCAAAATGGTTGGTTTATATGTTGTGTGTGCAGCTTCTAATTGGATGAAATCACCTGTGAATTTGAAATAGAGAAGGAAGTCAAGAACTGAGTCCTGGGGCTGTCCTACCTTTATTTCATTTCATTTCACTTTAATTTTGCTTTTTGGAAAAAGATAAAACAAAATTTCATAACAAGGTAATATGAGAATAACAATAGTTAATGCATAGCATATCTTTAAAGTAGTAACTCAGAGTACAGGCTATGGGCATAACAATTCTCCAAATGATGTAGGTGCAAGCCTTCCCTTTTATGAAATAAGACACAAATAGCATAACTGCTGTTCTCTTGTGTTTTTTCCTTCCTTTCCCCTTTTCATCAACCTAATTCCCTTTTTCCTTTTTAACAAATTCTTCCCATTTTACAGTACCATTTTAGAGCTTATTTACTCTTTTAGTTTCTCACACCAGGGAAGCAATATGATGTTTACACATGTGAGTCTGATTTATTTCACGAATGAAGGCAGTCTTAAGTTGATTTCATTTACTGACAAGTCTCAAGTTTATCATTCTTTATGGTTGAGCATTACTCCATTGTATGAAAATACAGCACCTTTTTTATTCATTCCTCGCTTTATGGTCATTTGGTTTGCTTCCAAGATTTAGCTACAACAAATTGTGCTACTATAAACATGGGTGCACGTGTATTAATTGCTGTTATGATATTTTCAGTTCTTCTGGGAAGATATGCAGAAAGGGAATAGCTGGGTGAGATAGGACCTCTAATCCTAGCTTTTTGTGGATTCTCCACACTGATTTTCACAGTGGATGCACCAGCCTACACTCCCACCAACACTGAAGAAGGATTTCTTTCTCCCCTTGTCAATATTTGTTATTGGTTGATTTCTTTATGATAGCCATTTTTTCATAGTGAAATGGAATCTCAGTGTTTTAATTTGCATTTCTCAAATAACCAATGTTGTTGAATATTTGTTCATTGTTTGCTATTTGTATTTCTTCCTGTGAGAAGTATATGTCTATCTCAGATGACTGTGTTTAGATTGAGTCTTTGAATTTTGACGGCCTGATTTTTTCAGTTCTTTATATGTTCTGGATATGAGGCCTTTCACTTAAGAATAGTTGGCTAAATTTTTTCCCACTCTGTGGGTTTTCTTTTCACTCTGTCGTTCATTTTTCTTCCTGTTCAAAAGCTTTTTAATAAGATGAGATCTCAGTTGTTGATTCTTTGGAGTATTTCCTGTCCACTTCGGTTTTTGTTCATGAACTCTCTGCCTACCCCTATGTCTTCAATATTTTACCTACTTTCTCTTCCAATAGTTTGAGTGTTTCTGGTTTAATATTTAGACCTTTGATCCATTTTGACTTTAGTTTAGTGCGTCCTGATAGACCAGGATCTAGTTTTAGTTTTCAGCATGTGGAAAGCCAGTTTTCCAGCACCATTTATTAACGAGGCTATCTTTCTTCCAGTGAATATGCTTGGCCCCTTTGTCAAAGATAAAGTGGTTGAGTGTGTTTGTAGTTGTGTCTGCATCTTCTGATCTGTCCCACTAATCCTCAGGCCTGTCTTTGTTGCCAGTACCATGCTGATTTTTATCACAGTAGCTTTTAGTTTAATTTCAAGTTGAAGACACAAATAGGCAGTTTATATTAGGTCTGCAGCTTTCAGGCCATGGAATTGGATGAGATCACTTCTGAATTTAAGATAAAGGAAAAGATTCAACAACTGAGTCCTGGGGATGTCCAATCTTTAGAAAGTGGGAACAAGAGAAAAATTCAAAGAGGAGACTGAGGAGAAACAATAAATTTGCAAGAAGGAGAAATCTATTGCATAGAAAGCAATAAAGGTAGTGGGTAGAGGAGAGTTTGACCAAAAGCTGCTAAGGGAGCAGATAATTTAAGGTCAAAGATTGATACAAAATGAGAGCTGGTGAGATAGTTCAGTGGTCTAAAACACCTGCTTAGGGAAGCTTAAGCAAATGCAGAGACCTTGGCTCAATCCCTGGCACCACAGACCGTGCAATCCCCACCCCCAGGGCAGGCTGAGCTGGCTGCAAAAGAAAAAAATTGAAGAAAATGATTGATGCAGAATTAGATTTGGCATTTGGAAAAATCACTAATGTCTTTGACAAGAGCATTCAGTAGAATCATCAGGATAAAACCTGATTAGATGGAGATGGGGAGATAGAGGCAGCATATTAACATTATTTTTGCTTTTTAAGTTAGATTTGTTCCTAATTTTTTTTAATTTCAGTGCTGGAGTGGAACCCAGGCCTTCTGCCTATAAGGCAGGCTCCTTACCACTGAACATGCTTCCAGCCCTAACTACTCTTGAGGAACTACTATGAAGGAGTTCAGAGGAGAGGGTAACAGCTAAGAGCAGATGTTGGACTAAAGTTTGGTTTGTTGGAGATGAAAGATAGCAGTGCAGGACCATTCACACAGATAATCTTTGTTCCAATCCTGCCTGGAAGGCATAGTCTTAGGAAAAGTAAAGATTTACTTTTGCATGATTCCACATTTTGGACCTTAACTCTTCCAATTTTATTTTATTTTATTTTATTTTTTTTCGTTTTACTTGTTTTTAGATTGTTAAAGAATTCCAAAGAATTGATGTGAAAGTGTATTTTGCATCACTTCAAGGTAAGGTATACATGTTTATCTCAGACTTTCTTCTAAGCTCTTTGTCTTTGTATTGTGGTAAATAATATATAAGAACATTTGCCACTTTTGTCACTTTTCAATGCATCATTAATTCAGGAGTATTAACTTATTATCTATTTCCGAAATGTTTCATCACTACAAACAGAAACTGTACCAATTAAAACATAACAGAGCATTTTTGAACCCAGAATAATGTTACTTCCAATTTGCCCCGCACAGTTGGTTGCATTTGGAAATATGCAATCCAACAGTGGTGCAAGATCAAGGGGGGAGGGCGTTGCTATGGGCAGAGCTGGAGAAGACTCAGATCCTCAGGAAGAA
>PVJA010048782.1:0-14059 GCA_004027025.1 Myocastor coypus
AAAAAAAAAAAAAAGGGAGCTGGGGAGATGGCTCCGAGGCACAAGTGCCTGCTGGGCAAGTGCAAGGTCGTGGGTTTGAACCCCAGTCCCAAAAAAACAAAAACAAAAACAAAAACAAAATAAATAAAAAATAAAAAAAAGTTCTGAAACAAGAAAAAGTAAAATAAAATAAAAAATTAAAAAAATTATTTGTTGAAAAACACCATTGGTATTTGAAAAGAATTGAATATATAGATCACTTTGAGCAGTACAGATATTTTAACATGCATGTGGAGTATCTTTCTATTTTTTTATGATACTCAATTTTTTATCAGTGTCTTAGTTACTTTTGTCTTATTGCTGGGACAAAGTACTCAACACCCAAAATTAAGGAAGGAAAGGTTTATTTAGCTCATAGCTAGTTTCAGCCCATACTCGGCTGGCTCCAAGGTGGAGTGGCACATGGCAGAGGGAAGCCATTCATGGCAGCAGAAAACAGCCTGAGCAAAAGGCTGGGAAGCGGCTGCAGCTGCTAGCAGGCCTCTCTCTCCGCCTCACATTTGTATATAGGCTATTTACCCCAGTGTAGGTGTAGCAGTCACACCCATAATCCCAGCGCTGGACCAGGAACTAATCACAAACTGTAGAAGCCACCCCAATGGCTGCATGAGGTTTTGGGGGGACAACTAGATCCAAACCATAACAATCAGTGTTATAAAACTACAGTTTTCGTTGTAAAGCTCATTTACCTCCTTGGTTTAGTTTATTCTTAGTTTCTCGTTTTGTTATTTTTCAGGTAATTACAAAATAAATTGCTTCATTAATTTCATGTTCAAGTCATTCATTTTTGCTGCTTACAAATACTACAGATTTTTGTATATAGATGTAACCTGCAAAAGGTATGGAAGAGGAACTAGTCTCTTGAAGTGTTCTCGGTTGCCTTTTTGTCTATGTAAGTTAATTCACCAGTGAGGAATGGAGTGTGGTTCTGTTGGTAGAATACTTGTCTACCATGATCAATCCCCAGCACCACAATCAAAGAAACATGGGTGGAGGCTCAGGACAACTCACCAAAGCTGGCCAGTGTAAGCGGGACTGCCCAGTTTCTCTTGGGCAGGCAGAGGAAAGCAGCTGTTCCAGAGGTGGTGCTGAAACAGAAAAGGAGGAAGGAATCTCCCTCACCCATTCTTTCCCATAAATCTACTGTCTTCTCATTGGCTGGCTAACTCGAGGGAAACCCCTGCTCTTGGAGGTATGGGAGATGCTACAGTCAAGACACAGAATAGGAGAGAGAAGGATGGAGAATAGAGTACAGAAAAGGGGGATTGCCAGACCTGCTGGCGCCTCTGTGTAATCCCAGCCCTTGGTTGGCAGAGGCAGGAGGACGGTTGTGAGCTGAGACCAGCCTCATCTACAGTGAGTTTAAGGCCAGCCTGAACTGCATGGCAAGACTCTGGCTGAAAAATAAATAATTAATCCAAGTACTCAGTGAAAAATGTCTTAAAATTGTCACAGCAAATCCCCAGGTGGCGCAGTATGCCTCTGGTTCTGCATCAGGGAAGTTATCGGCCACTCTGGGGTGCCTAAGCACAAGTAGGTTCTGATGGCTAGGGGAGCCGGCCGTTAGCTGAAGTAGGTGCTTAGGACAGATTATCTTCAGGCATCTGCTAAGTATCTGCTCGTGGGCATCATTGCTCTACTAGGCTGCACGTCGCATCTGGGGTTAAGTGATTAATATTCCAAATTGATGTCAAAGTGTTTGCATAAATTTTCAAGATTTTTTTTTTTTCCCTAGAGAAATTAAACTAACAAATTAAAATCTGAAAAATAAGAGAGGCCAACTCCCACTTGAAGGTACAGGACTTGGAGTAAGAGTGGAGACTTATGATATTCTGGTGTCTCAGAGGTCTCACTGAGACTTATCTCTCTCTCAAAGTGAGCCCTGACCCACCGAAGGATATTACTTTTATTGAGTATTCAAGGACAGGCTAAGGAATTTGCATAACTGCTTTGGGAAATACAGACTAGAGATCACTACCTCTTTTACCATTTGCAGAAAGTTAGGTTAGTATAGATGCTAAGTGAAAACATTCCAGGCCCTGCGGGACGGCTCAGTGATCTAAAGCACCTGCAGGAGGCTGCAGGGACCGCTGTTTGATCCTGGAGCCATGTTGCATGCTGCGCCAGCCCTGCCCTCGGGGCAGGCTGAGCAGGCCACAAAAATGAATGAACAGACAGACAAAAGTTCTGAAACAAGGAAAAAAAAAAAAAAAAAAAAGACATTCCAAGCAGGGGAGGAGACAACCAGTAACATCCCAGGGAAGGGAAGAGACAACAAACAAGAGCCATTAGAATAAGCGGTTATCTGCCTTCTTGAGTCCAAGTTTCAGGAAAACCCAACACCCTACAGCTGTCCTTGGGCTTTATTGTTCTCTACTTAAGATGCTCGGTCCTTATCTCTACAGTGGAGGATGTAGTGATAGAGCCTGACAAGGAGAAAAGATACAGCTAACTTCAGTCCTTCAAGATTCTGTTTTGGAATGCTATGATTTCAAAACTGCAATTTGTGTAAATAATTAAGCCAGTGAAAGAAAATTAACACTCAGATGGTCTCTAACTGGAAAATCACACATATTTACTTTAGGTGTGAAATTTTTTCTCCAAGGAGAAGTAATTTGATTCTGACCAGAAAGAGTCAGTGTATATAAATATACATTTGCCAATAAAAAGAAGGCACAAACATTTCATTCCTATTTTCTTGGACTGGGCTTGTTTATTTGAATGCAACCCATTTTCCTTGCCATGCAGTTCATTCCTGAGGGACAGAGAAGGGGTTACTGATAAGATCAGCTCCCTGTCACCAGCAAGACCAAGATGGTCCTAGGGTTCCACCCCCCACTTCCCAGCCAGTAGGGACCAGAGCTCTTCCAGGGTGGCCCAGCCAAAGCCAAAGGGGCTCATCCCATGAGGGTGCCCATTCACGGTGCGCACGTGGCCTTGAGCACACA
The DNA here is from genome assembly GCA_004027025.1 of Myocastor coypus. Classification (NCBI taxonomy): domain Eukaryota; kingdom Metazoa; phylum Chordata; class Mammalia; order Rodentia; family Myocastoridae; genus Myocastor; species Myocastor coypus. The sequence continues at coordinate 2,988 of PVJA010048782.1, forward strand.
GCCAAGCAGGTCAGGTGAAGAGGGCTCCTGCTCTCTGCCCCAACATCCAGCACCATGTTCTCAGGGGACAGCGTTGTAAAGAAAAGAAAAAGGAAAGTTGCTGTTAATCCCTGCAGCCTTCTCATCCCAGAGGAAAAACTCTTCATTTCTGAGATAAAGTTTAATAAGGAAGCGAAAATATTACTACAAATTCAACTGCTTTATAAAAATAATCCTGTTTTCCAGCATTACTTTGTATCCAAAGAGAAAAAAAAAGCTTGACCTTTACAATGACAGAAATTAGCAGCACACCAATAAAAACATTTGCTAACCTAATTAATTATGTTAATTGTTTCAAGACTATAGATAGGTGGGATCAAAATTATTCTCTTTTGGAAAATTTTGGTATGAGTTGTTGGTTGTTCCAATCTTACCACAAGGCTTTTTTTTTTTTTTTGGAACCAAGGATCAAACTCGACCTTGCACTTGCAGGCACTTATGCCCTTGAGCTATCTCCCCAGCCCCAGGCTTTTGGACATGTATGATGTAACAGGAAATTTGTAATTTTCTTTGAATGTGAGTTTCTCAGTGATTTTTGCAGAAGTGTGTGTTGTTCAATTAAGCCTTTTTTCTTTAGATTTCCAGTTTATTTTTTCAGTTAATAAAAATGCAAAAAAAATGACTCATTTTAATGTACAAAAAGGATTCAAGTTTTGTTTTGTTTTGTTTTTTTGTCTTTCTGAGACAGGGTCTCACCGTGAAGTTCAGGCTGGCCTTGAGCTCACTTTTATAGCCCAGGCTGGTCTCCAATCCCCCTGCCTCAGCCTCCTGAGTGCTGGGGTTACTGGCATGCACCACCACGCCCGGCTAGGATTCAAGTTTTTGTAGTGAAGTGAAAAGGATTAATTTCTCCAGAGCTATGGTTTCAGCACTTAGTTTATGTTTATAATCATCAATTACTTTAGATATTGGAGGTATTAAAGGTCTGGGAATGGAGCTCAGTAGATCTCTTACTCAGGGGATGAGAGGCCCTTTGTTCAGGCCCCAGTTACACACACGCACACACACACACACACCCCACACCCCCATATTTACTGAGAAATCTACAGTATAGATACATAATTAGAATGTGTTCTAAGATAAATATTGTGTAACTTTTATAAATTTGTTTTTGTAAAGCTAAAACACAAATCTAAAATGAAACAAACATTAAAATTCTTTCCCTTAGCTGGGGAAATAGTTTAGAAGCATAAATACTTGCCAGGCAAGCACAAGGTGCCAAGTTTAAGCCCCGGAACCACATGCCATACTAGCCCCAGAACCTGGTGTGGTGGTGCATGTCTGCAAACCCCCCCCCCCCCCCCCCCGCACAAAGGAGGCTAAGACAAGAGGATCACTGTGAATTTGAGCTGTGTAATGAGACCGTGTGTCAAAAAAGAAAACAAAAATTTCCCTTAAAACTATCTGCGTTGTTCTGGGCATGGTGGCACACACCTGTAATCCCAGCACTTGGCTGAGGCAGGAGGATCAGGCAAATTGAAGACCATCCTGGGCTACAAAAGTGAGCTCAAGGCCAGCCTGAACTGCATAGCGAGACCCTGTCTCAAAAAGACAAAACAAATAAACAAACAAAACTATCTGCATAGCCTGTCACTGGCTTCTGAGCTCGGCTCTGCAGGGTGTGTGAGCGCCATGTTCAGCCAAGAAGGTGGCAAGAGGAAGCCCCTGAAGCAGCCCAAGAAACAGGCCAAGGAGATGGGCAAGGAAGACAAAGCATTCAAACAGAAGCAAAAGGAGGAGCAGAAGAAACCTGAGGAGCTAAAAATGAAGGCTACGGGAAACGGCCCACTGGCTCAGGTGGAATGAAGAAATCTGGCGAAAAGTAAACTGTTCCCTGTATGTACGATGATGGAGACCCTGGAGTCCATTCCTACCCAGATATCTGGGTGCCCTGCCAAAACATCTCTTGACACCTATAATTACAATGAAGTATGTTCTTGGAGTCTGCTGTACATTTAAGAATAAAATAATAATAATAAAAAAAACTATCTGCATAGTTCTTTAACAACTTTATTGGGATTCAGTTAGTGTACCAAGGATTTCATCCAGTTAAACTGAATGAGTTCAATGCCATATATTCTGAGTTAGAGCCGTCAACATCACTAGTTTTAGGCCATAACAATCATCCTAAAAGAATAAAAACTGCTCACCACTTCTCCCCATTCTTGGCTCCTAACCTTAATGACTGATCTGTTTCTCTCGGTCTGTCCTGGACATATGAACAAGTTTTAAAAGTGAAATGTCTCTCTTAATGTAAACTTTTAACTTTACATTGACATATCAATATGAATTTGTTTATGTTTTCCTCTAGAGTGTTGGGAACTTTGCATTCAATCAATGCTAATTCATATTTTGTGAAAAATTACAATAGATGTTCAAACTGCTAACATCAGATATTAATACTGATGGATTTCTGTTTAAATGTAATTTTGACTCACAGAATACTGGGGAATTTTGAACAGATAATCAAACAAACACACCTTCCGGTGTTACACGAGTCTGTGTTCATGTCCTCTGCCTTTCAATGTTGGTGAAGGGACATGTTTATTGTAATCAGGTCTTCCTTCAATCACCTAGATTTCTTTTTTTTTTTTTTTTTTTTTTTTTTTTTTTGTCTTTTTGAGACAGGGTCTCGCTATGCAGTTGAGGCTGGTCCTGAGCTCACTTTTGTAGCCCAGGCTGGTCTCTTACTCACACCAATCCTCCTGCCTCAGCCTCCCGAGTGCTGGGATTACAGGCGTGCGCCACCACGCCCGGCTTCACCTAGATTTCTGACATATGTCCTCAGCACTAAGGATCTGGTTCTTACACAGGGTCACTTCCTGTTGCCAGAAATTCCTAGTTTTCCCCTAGCCTTATGCTGGGCATTAACTTCAGGCCCTGTAGTAACACATTTGTGAACCTTAGCTCTTGCACTGATCTGCCTGAGACCAGATTTCCTGCAGAACTCTGCCAAAGCCTTATTGTTGTAGGAAGCTGAATTAGATAGAAATATTATAAGCAGTCAGACAGGGCCAAGCCCTCAAGGACGACATGGAAGACAAGGTGACTTTGGGACTAGAGACAGACACTCCTTCTCTGTGGGCCAGATCTCAAGACAAGAGTAAACCAAAACAACACATACTACCTCAAGGGTGGGCATCAGGGATTGATGTTCTAAGTAGGTATCAATCACCTTGAAAGAACCCAGTTGAGTCACTAACCCAACCCCCAACAGGAAGAGACTGGATTTAATCTATTTTACCTGAGCAATGGTGTTTGTAATCTCATTGGTTGCCCACAGTCTTTGTCCCACCTTATACCCACCTAAGCCAGTTCCCACCCACCTCACCACATGGCTTTCCTCTATAAAAGTCCCTGGAAGAGACAGCTTCCTGGGGACTTCCACTGGGGAACCCCTCCTATCTCTCAGACAGGAGCTTTCTTTCCCCAATAAATCTATTCTACTCATTACCTCCATTTGTTCCTAAAATTCATTTTTCGGTTTTAGAGAACATGAACTTGTCCTGAGGTCATCCACCCAAGATCACTGTTTTCTTCCTGCATCATTATTGCCCTTGTCTGCTTCTCGGGAAGCTGCTCCCTGCTCTGCTTTCCTGCTGCCACTGCTCTCTATTCTGTTTCTCTGCTCGCCTCCACCCATCTCTGAATTGTGGTGAAATAATGCAAACTTTGGAGGATGACATTGTGTTGGAAGGAGTATTTCACTTGGAGTAGGTTTTGCATGGCTTCCCAGTCATTGAGCACTTCTGAGAAAATGCTTTCCATTCTTCTTCTTTTTTTTTTTTTTTTTTTGCGTTATCAGGGATTGAACTCAGAATCTTGCACTTGCCAGATAAGCGCTTATTTTACTGAGCTATCTCCCTGGTCCCTCTGAGAAAATACTGTTGATCTTTGCTGATATTAATGAATTCTCTACCCTCCCTTTGGCTACAGCCACTATGTTTCACACACACACACACACACACACACACACACACACACACATACACATCCAATATGTACATGATTACATGGCCTTTTATTTGGACCATGTAGTTGTACCTACCCCTCATTGTGGTTGCTAAGATCTTTAAGACATGCCCTCTATGACCTTGTCCTTCTCTAGGCTGTATTGTACCTTCTGAATTTGGAATTGAGCTACCCTTTCAGATCCTCTTGATGCGGGGGGGGGGGGGGGATGATCCCCAACCTGAAGAGTTTGTGTTCTCTAAAACCAACAAATGAATTTTAGGAACAAACGGAGGTTATGAGCAGAATAGACTTATTAAGAGAAAGAAAGCTTCTGTCTAGGAAGAGGGACAGAAGGGGACCAGAGTGGGTTGCCCAGGAAGTTGTCTTCTTCTCGGGTTTTTATAGAGGAGAGTCATGTGGTGAGGTGGGCCTAAGGTTGTGGAGAAGACGTGGGACCTTGCCTAGGTGGGTATGGAGTCGGACGAAGAGTATGGTCTAACCAATGAGATTACAAGCACAACTGCTCAGGTAAAATTGATTAACATCGGGATCCAATGGGAAGGCAAGTCACGTAGCAAGTGGGCAAGAACACTACCCATTGAGCTTGGGCTTGTGACTTTCCAGGACCTTTCAAGGTGATTGATACCTACTTAGAGCATCAATCCCTGATGGCCATCCCTAGGGAAGTATGTAGTTGTTTCTGTTTACTCTTGTCTTGAGATCTGGCCCATGGCGGAGGAGTATCCGTCTCTAATTGGAAGGTGGCCTTGTCTTCCATGTTGTCCTTGAGGGCCTGGTCCTGTCTGACTGCCTATAATATTTCTATCTAACTCAGCTGCCTACAACACCCTCATGAGGACTTAGTTCCACTGTCATACGCACCTCCCTGAATTTTTTTTTTTTTTTTTGTCTTTTTTTTGAGACAGGGTCTCACTATGCAGTTGAAGCTGGCCTTGAGCTCACTTTTGTAGCCCAGGCTGGTCTCGAACTCGCACCAATCCTCCTGCCTCAGCCTCCCAAGTGCTGGGATTACAGGCGTGTGCCACCACACCCGGCTTCTCTCTGAAATTTTGATTGAGAAGAAATCTATGTAAGGAAATAAGCAATGGGCAGCGCATCTCTTGGGCAGATGCTGTGGATCTGCGGCAGAGGCACAGTTTCCTGTTCAGAGAAGGGGAAATGTGATCTGAAGTGCTTCAAATATCAGATTTGCAGGGCTGGGTGGACACCTTACCTGGCAAGGGCAAGGTGCTGAGTTCAATCCTCTGTACCAATAATAATAGTAATAATAATAATAATAATAGTCAGATTTGCTTATAGGGATCTCATTCACTAGCAAATGGACAGCACATAAAATCTTCACAATACTGGAATATTAGAAGCTGTAGATCGGACAGGAAGGCAGAAAGTGTGAAAATAGTTGCATTACACAGGGCAATCGGGTAGTCCAGAGGGATGAAACAAACTGGCTGACATGCATGGATGACAAATACACAAATCAGGGTGAGTGCAGCCCACCTAAGAGGCAGTGGTTGTCTTCTCTGAGACCGGTGACTGTGTCTGTGGTGTCACAGGATCAAGCATGACTCATTTTCAGGTTTTCTCAATGGAAAGTAGAAATCTAGGTGGAGAGGTAAAATTTTCCAAGTTTTAAATATGATAAAGTTAAATTAAAAACTTTTGTCTGTTTGTGTGATGGAGTAAAGCACAAGTCAGAGGTAGGCTGCCAGCTTTTAAAGAAGGAAGACTCAGAAGAGCTGGTGTGATGGGAGTGGTGGACACACAGCAGCCAGGGGAATTTACCACAAGGGAGGCTGGTTAACAGTGTGCAGTTCAAAGAGTGGCCCGTTAGATAAGGACTGAATAGTCCCATTGTGTCCATTGTGAGCGTATCTTGGGAGTCACTGGGGATCTCTGTCAAATCTCTTCCAAAGAATAGTAGGAGAAAAACCCAAATTACAATGGACTGAACAATGACAGTGATGTGTGGCGGTGGAGGTAGACAGTAAGGACCGTGCTGGGGGAGAAGCAGGAGTGTTTTTAAAGTTATAGCCTAGGACAAAGTATGTAGGTTCAGCCGAATGAAACTACCGTAGACAGAGAAGTCAAACGGCAGAGGGAACGCTGGTAATGGAGTGAGTTTTTGGAGGAGATAGCAGGGGATAAGGTGGGAAATACCAACTAGGAAAAGAAGATTCTGTGTAATTGGCAAGAAGGCCATGACTTTGGACGTATTTATGGATAATAATGGCAGGGGGTGATTTCTTTCCAGTTTGGGAAGAGTGAGAGTGGATACCTGCCAGAGCAGGAAGCAGGCTGGAAAATACCAGAGGTGAGCAGCAAAAAGATGTAGGCGAAACTGAATCTTGACACGGGGCTCCCTTGAAGTTCTTCCTGGAGAGTCACCCCCAGAAGCTGTGACCGCTTTGGCAAGATCAGACAACTGGAGGTCACCAAGCCCTCGAGATGATTCCAGGGAAGTAGTTGCCAGACTCTGGATTGCGCTGTAGCTGCCTGGAGAGCCCGTCAGACCCTGGGTCCTTTCCCTCAGTGAGCTTGGTGTTAGCATCAGGAGGCAGCATGGAACTCTGGCTTTTGTGGCGCCATGTGGGGCATGGGGAAGAAAGCACACATTCTCTATGATTTCACTGATGTTTTGAGAGAAAGAGCTAGACGACAACTTGGTTTTGGCATGGCTGGCTAAAAGAGCAGAATGGACAAAATATTCTCCATTGGACCATACCTTAAGATTGTATACTGCAGGCATGAAGCATTTCCTTTTAGCCCTTGGAAGGTGTCCTCAGAACCTCTGCCCCACCTGCTTGTCCACTCCTGCCCATCATTCCTTCTGGCGCCACAGGGATTGCTTCTCTAGTGCTAGTGATGCAGAGAGAAAAAACTGATCTGGAGTAGATAACTGCCAATAGGGAACCTTCAAATGATACAGGGGTATGAGGTGGAACAAAGACTATGGTCAACCAATGAGATTACAAGCTCAGGTAAAATTGGTTAACATCGGGAGCCAATGGGAAGGCAAGTCATGTAGCAAGCAGGCAAGAATACCACCTATTGATTGGGCTTGGGCTCATGGCTCTGTCTAGGGTCTTTCAAGGTGATTGATACTTATTTAGCTTATCAATCCCTGATGCCCACCCTTAAGGAAGTATGTAGTTGCTTTTGTTTACTCTTGTCTTGAGATCTGGCCCACAGCGGGAGGAGTGTCTGTCTCTAGTTGTAAAGTCACCTTGCCTTCTATGTTGTCCTAGAGGGCCTGGCCCTGTCTAACTGTCTGTAATATTTCTATCTAACTCGGCTGCCTACAACACCAGCTTACTTCTTCCTCCACCTTGGGTGGTTTTGATATTCTTTTGTGTGTGTGTGTGTGTGTGTGGTGTGTGTGTGTGTGTGTGTGTGTGTGTGTGTGTGTGTTTTGAGACAGGGTCTCACTATGCAGTTGAGGCTGGTCTTGAGTTCAGTTTTGTAGCCCAGGCTGGTCTCGAATTCGCACCAATCCTCCTGCCTCAGCCTCTCCAGGGCTGGGATTACAGGCATGAGCCACCACGCCCGGCTTTGATATTCATATAGTAATATTAGCCTCGAGTTTATCTTCCCACGTGAAATGAGCACTATTTTTAATCATTCTATGGCATTTCCAGACTCTATGAATTCTGTACCTATGCTATAGGTCCCTAGACATGAAGACTTCGGGCTAATTTTTTGAGAAAAGTCTGGCTGTCGTATAAAGCTTCTTTTTCTGCCTTTCTGAACCATTGAAGATTTGAGTAGTTATGGGCTAGAAACAATAACATTGTCCTGGTCAGAACAGTAGTGGGTCTGGCCCTTGTGGCCTGACTGCAGGAGAGAGGGGCAAGGTTACCTGGCCTAGCTAGGAGAGAAAATGGGACAAACTGTGCGTGGCCTGATCTCAAATTGGAATGGGCTGCTAAAGCAGTACAACCTTGGGAAAAGAGGCAGGGCTTTGTGCTCCCCCCAAAACAGGGGCAGGCTGCTTGGGCACTCTGACCCCAGGGACCTAATGTCTTGCCCCCAAGTCCCTACCTTTCGTTCTCTGTTTATCTCTTTCTAACAATGTTCAAGGAACTTCTTCAAAGTGTGTAGGGCATATTACTAGAGTATGGGTAACTCAGTGTCACTCTTGCAATGTCATCTTTATTATTATTATTATTTTTTTTTTTTTTGTCTTTTTGAGACAGGGTCTCGCTGTGAAGTTCAGGCTGGTCTTGAGCTCACTTTTGTAGCCCAGGCTGGTCTTGAACTCGCACTGATTCTCCTGCTTCAGCCTCCCGAGTGCTGGGATTACAGGCGTGCGCCACCATGCCCGGCTTGCAATGTCATCTTTAGATTCCATTTTATGAAACTGAGACCCTTGTAGATGGAATCTTTAAACATGGGAAAAAAGACTTTCTTTTGCAACTCAGTTTGGATTTAATATAAATTAAAAAGTGGTGAGATACTGACTTTGAAAGGAACTTTAGGTTTTCACACAATATTGCAGCTTAATTCGTTTTGTAGGAGAGGAGAAAAATGCAGCAAAGTCCTACACACTTAGGTTCTCATGTCCCTATATTAAAATCCAAAATTGTGCTGGTCTTGTGTACAACCTGCAGCGCCAAGTGTCAGTGATGTCATTCAGAGCAGAGCCAGACCTTGTAGAAGAACTCTTGGGAACCCCCAGTAGAGCAGCCCAGAGACCAGTGAACCTCACAGGAGAGACAGCAGTGCGCCTGGGGACCACTGAAGAACTCCCAGAGCCTACGTTGGCCTCTTCCTTTAATCTGCCTTCTCTGTGGGTGCTTTCCACGCTCCACCTCCTATCTACCCAGCATCACCTTGTGAATCGAGCCCTAGTGGTGTAATAAGAAATGACACCTTGCCCTGGAGATAGCTCAGTGTTACAGGTGCCTGCCTGGCAAGCTCAGGGTCCTGAACTCAAACCCCGATCAAAAAAAAAAGAAAGAAAGGAAAAGAAAAAGAAGAGAAAAGAAAAGAAAAGAAAAGAAATAAACCACACTTGTTATCATTCAACTGCCTCAAAACCTCCTAGTATGTACACACTTCAAAAAATCTCAAGGATAGGCTTAAGGTGTTGGAATTCCCTTCTCTATGAATAATCTGGCCCAGTGGAAACAAAAATAGGGCCAGATTTCAAATAGAAGACTAAAGAATATAATTTTCCTCTATATTTCCCTAAATGGGGGTTAAAGGATAAAAGGACAAGGCCTCACATTTAATGAGGAAAAGCAAACGAAGATTCCATCTAGCAACCTATAGTTCCTTGTTCTTTCCTTCTGACTTGCAGTGGTTATAAATCTATAATGGTAACAAACAGGGGAAAATGTATTCAAGGAAGCCTAAAATATTTTTATACCTATTTATATCCAGCACAAAAGTTTGACTATGAGGTATAAAAAGTAAAGCCATATTAATATGCTGAGCTGTAAAAGGCTCAAGTCAACAGCTTCTGACATTGCCAGTTTTGCCGATAACCCATGATTATTATAGACTATTGAACTATACATACAACGACTTTCTCTTAGTTCAATGAGAAGAAAGATTTGTACCAATAGTGTTTAGAAAAGTCATTAGGTCTGGCTCTTGTACTCTGAACAACTACTATGAAGACAACAATGTGCATTGTGTTAATTATTGTGGCTGCCCTAACGTGTTTAGAAACTGCCTCATTGTCATTTCTGTATTAAAATTAATAAAATTTAAAATTTATTTATTTAGTCAATGCAGGGTCTCACTACATAGTTCAGATGCATGACAATCCTCCTGCTTTAGCCTCAACTACACCTGGTACTGGTGCGCTGCTGGCTCCAGGCTTATGTTAAACTTGCAAACAAGAATCTTAAACGCTTGTTAACAAAAAGGTTAAATGATTAAGTTAAGATGTAGGTTTCAGTGTGTTGGGGTCTGTTATCCTCCAAGAGCTTTTTTAAGTTAGGTTATAGATAGATAAGCACTGAACAGGTGAGTCCAAATGCCTTTTGTCCACATACCTTACCAGTGAGTAATTGAAATTGGTTGGTTAAGAGTAAAGATGTCCTTGATGCTGGCATCATGGCTGCTAGTGCTGCTGCTAGTTAATTAAGGTTTTATTCATCTGATAAATTGGTTTCATAAATGCAAATGGCCACTGTTGTCAGTCTACAATTACTTACATGATCTTTTTTTAAACTTTTTTCTTTTTTTTTTTTTTTTTAAAGTACAACCATATTTATTAAACTCAAAGTGAAGTGGGAAGGAAAGAGACGGGGAAGCACATTCAAGAGTTAATGTTCTCCCATGAATGCTCAGTACCGGCATCCAAGAGAAACAGATGACAGGGACACCTCTTTCCCAGCCAGTGGAGCCCTCCAGCCCTAAGGGGACTAAGTGCCATCTGGGCAGCCCACCTGCATGCACACGTAGTCCTGCCAACTCTCTCCTTGCACCTATCTCAGTTTCTTTTTCCACCTTACTTCTCAGAAGGCATTCTGGGAACTACCATCACCTGTAAGTTACTTGGAGTTCAAAGTGATCCTTATAAGAGGAATATTAGGAGTGGTGTGAGGCAGGATGACAGAATTGGAGGGCCCCCCAAAATCCAAAAGAAGGAATCCCACTTCTGTCATCAGTTTCTTCATAAGTTAGTTTTTCCTTAACTTAAAAATAAAGGTGAAACTACAACGGGTGCTGCATAAGACTAGTCCTTGAAAACTGGATAGAAGGACCCAAAAGATGTATTCCATCATTCATTTTCTCACCTTTGTTCTCCTTTTTCATTCTACGTAAAAGCTCCATCACCATTCAGTATATTTAGTCTACTAATTTCTTATTTTATTCTTCTGGGCACTAAGGTATCAGCTCTTTTTCAATCTAACATTTCTTGTGCTTGATACTGGGGGGTAAAGAGAAAGGGAAGGGAAGAAAACACCAAATTAAAAAAAAAAAAAGCTTGGAATGCAGGCTCAAGCTGACACTGACCATATGCCTTCATGGTACAAGTAACAACGTTATAACTATTAAATGATGTTTTAGTAACTGTTGCATTTCTGATTTCCATGTGCTTATTC
>PVJA010048783.1:0-14047 GCA_004027025.1 Myocastor coypus
TCAGGGAGTCCATCATTTTTCTATTCTCCTCTAATTTTTTATCGATGTCTTCTTTAATAGTATTGAAGTCTGTCATTATGGTTATCCTTTCTCTCTCTAATACAGAGATTATTTCTGTTCTGTTCTCCTTTCTACTTTTGTGTAGTTGTTCCCCTACTTGGAATGCTATTGATTTAGGCATGTCTTTGGCAACTTTAGATATTATTTCTGCTCTAATGACCTCTATACGTTTCTCCAGCCGTTTTTCCACTTCATGTATATCTTTTTTTACTTCAGATGTTATCTCTGATCTCAGTTGCTCTATAAGTTTCTGCACTTGTGTGTCTGCCTCAGATGTTACCAATTCAGAGGTTTCATCTGTATGATTCTCATTGTCTTCCATGATAGTGTCTTCTATATTTGGTTTGGGTGGGCACGGGCCCCGAGATTGCTTCCTACTCCTTGTTGTTATCATTTTGTATGGAAGCGGCCTCTGCATTTTGGTGGTGTTATGCTGTGTCTATGGGCGTTTGGTCTGGAGACTCCAAGCTGGTTCCTCTACAGAGGTTCCTGACTCTGTGCTGGAGCTCTGGCTGCTAGCTTCTGTGAATCCCGGCGGATGTGGTCTGTAGGTGGAGGTGGAGCTTTGGGATTGAATAGTCCTGGTAGGCTCGTAGACCAGATCAGCGGTGGACGCGCGGGCTCTGCTACTGGCTGGGACTCGGTCGGGACTGGAACAGGAAGTCGCAGGAACGCAGAGGCGGGGCAGCGGGGCGCAGGCAGCTTACCCGCGGCAGTCGCGCGGGCTCTGCTACTGGCTGGGACTTGGTCGGGACTGGAACCCAAATTGTAATTTTGACTTGATCTTCAAAAGTTATAGATTTTATAGTATCTTTAGATGTGTATAAATATATATTTAATATAGAAATATGTTTAGTAAACCTTTTCGATATTTAGAAGTCACAGTGATTTTATTTCACATTAATGTCTCTCTCCTAAAGCATCTGGTATATGTGGATAGTATTTTTTCCTAAATTGTCTCAAAATTTTTAAATGCAATACAGAGAATTTTTTTTTTAATGCTCAAGAAGGAAGAACTTCATATAATTTACTTTTTCAAAGTAAGTTGTTCTATATGAGAAATCATAACATTGTCATAGTAATATCTCAGAGAAATCATTTGTAAACTGTAATATGGTATCAAAACTGTTCTGTTATATTTCAGAAAAGTTTCTTTATATTTTTTTTCAAAATAATTCTTAATTCTTTATAAGGAAACAAGTCAATAAATGAGAAATAATTTTTGATTTGATTAGATTCCAAACTTTTCATGAAAAGAAACCTCCTTGGCTTTCAAGTCAGTGTTGATCTTTCCTTTTTAAAATTCCATTTGTTAACCTTAAAAAAATATCTAATATTATGTGGATAGGAAGTTGAGATCACAGTAACCACAGGAGGAAGACCAGGATGGCAGCATGGTACACAGAGAAAGCGCCTTTGTGAGAGTCGCCATCCAGATATACCCCAATATTAGCAACAAGAGAAAGACAAAAAGGAGGGAAGTGGGTTTCCTGGACCAGGAAGGATTTGAAGCTTGAGTTGTAGCCCACGGACACAGTGAAGAAAAAGGAGGTTAGCTAGTGGCACCTTGTCCCTGAGTCAGCACTCACTGCATGAGAGGAAAGGTTCAAATGTGGACACATCGGAACTTCCGGCAAACCCAGAGGCCTCCACAGAGGGATGCGGCAGTGAAGGGGAGCAGTGAACCTAAAAGACTGCACTAGCTGGTGGTGAGTGCTGAAGACTCAGTTGTCCCGCAGGAGAAAACAGTGGCCCAAGAGCCACATTGGAGGGGACTATCCGAGCTCAAAACTCAGAGGGCTGCTGGCTCCATCCAGCGGCTCCCAGCTGGACTCAAGCAGGGGCATTGAGAGCTGCCAGGCTGAATACGTCTGGTCTCAGCTAGAATACATCCTGAACTTCTGAATAAATAAAGCTTCAGGCTCCCTGACATTCTCCACTATCCTGCCATAAAGCTACTGCCGGCTTGTTGAGATAAGTTGCTTAATGAATCTAGGGAAGATACAGATTAAAAAATTAAAAATCTGTAAGATCTTAAGAAAATTATGGAAGCCATGAATGATCAGTATAAGAAAGAAAGGGAATCCATAAGACAGATTAAAATAGTCAGGTGAATAAAAATTTCATTGAAAGTATCTGCAGCAGAATAAGCCAATGTGAAGGCTAAATGTCAGATATATGACAGGCTTGCAGTTAGCCATCATAAAGAGAAAGATCTCTTAAAAATAGCAAAGATTCTGAGAAATCATTCCTGCAGCTGCTAGATGATACAAAGAGAAATAATTTTAGATTGATTGTAGTCAATGAAATATCAGGAGATAGCACAAATGAGATAAAAATTAGTGTTCATAAATGTCATGGTAGAAATCTTTTCTGGTAGGCAAAACTAATTTTACACAAAGATAAGTAAGGCATGCAACAATAAAAAAAAAAACAAAACAAAAAACTACAGCTAGGCATATTAAAGTCAAGATTCCAGAAATTCAACACAAGAATATAATCTTAAAAGCTATCAGGGAAAAGAGACAAATCACCTATAAAAGAAAGCACAGCAGAATCACAGCACAAACCCTCAAGTCAGAGACCTTGGAGTGAAGCATTTCAAGTTCTAAAGGAAAACAAACTTCAGCCAACATTAATATACCCTGCAAAACACACTTGTAAAACTAATGTAGAAATATTTTTCCATGACAAAGAACATTTGAGGAAATTTAGACCAACCAAACCAGTATTCCAAAATGTGTTGAAGGACATTCTAAAGAGAGACAAGAGAGACAGCTCCATGAACTCCAACAGAAGGAATCCACCAGGCAACACAAACAGCTATTGGAGGGTATGGCTGGGGAGTCAACAAAAGGAAAAACAGGGGCTAGGGAAATCGCTCAGTAGAACAAGTGCTTGCCTACAAGCACAAGGGCTTGAGTTCAATCCTCAGTTAAAAAAAAAAAAAAAAAAGAAAGGAAAAAAATAAACTTAAGTCAATATGCTACATACAAGAGCACATTTAGTTCAAAAAGAACCTCATAGACTGAAAGTCAAAGGATAGAAAACAATACTCTATGAGATAGGAACACAAAAGAAAGCAACTATTCTATTGGCAGACAAAGTGAGTTTCAAGCCAAGACCAATTCAGAGAGAAAAAGAAGTTCACTGTATCCTTGTGAAGGGAATAATTGAACAGACAGAGACAACAATTACAAATATATATGTATCGAATACCAACATAATCAACTAATAAAAATAAATATTAATGGACATGAAAAATTGAATAAGCATGAATACAATTGCATTCAAAGGCCTTAACATCCCACTGTCACAAAAATGCAGCTCAACTAGACAAAAAATCAACAATGAAATATTAGGACTGAATTAAAATATTGAACAAATGGACTTAGTAGATATCTACTGAGTGTTTCACTCCATAAAGTCAGGCTACACTTTCTTCTCAAGTGCACATAAGTCACTCTCCGAAGTAAACTACATGCTGACTCTTAGAAGATGCTCAAATGAATGCAAAGAAGCTGAAACCGCACCATAAATACTTTCAGGCTACATTGCAATTAAGTTGCAAAAGAAACTACAAGAACTTCATAAAAATATGCAAATTAAGTAACCCTCCTGACCAGCCAATGCCCAACAGATAAGATTAAAGAAGGAATTAAACAGTGTCTACAGTTATAGGATAATGATAGTACAACATATTGGAACTATGGAATACAATGAAAGCAGTTCTAAGAGGGAAACTTAGACCAGCTAATACCTACACCAGTTAAACAGAGCAAATGATAATAAATAGCTTAATGGTGAAAGTGAAAATTCTAGCAAAACAAGAGCAGGGAAGATAAAAGCTTGGAGGAGGGGAGAAATCATAGAGATTAGAGCAGCAGATAACACATTGCAGACTAAGAAAATGATATGAAGAATCAGTAAATCAAAGAGTTGGTTGTTTGAAAGGCTAATGAAAATAGCAAAGCCTTAGGCAGCCTTATGAATAAAAGGAAAGACTCAAATCCATGCAATGAGAAATGACAAGAATAAAAGCACAGTGGATTCTGCTCAGAAGATCACATATACCTAGTATAAAAACCTGTATTCTAATAAGATGGAAAATACAGAAGAAATGGACAGATTCTTAGAGGTATATGAGTTACCAAAGTTGAACAAGAAGATATAAAAATTCTAAGTAGACCAATATCAACCAATGAAATTGAAGATTTAATTGAAAACCTACCCAAAAGAAAAGCCCAGGTCCAGCAATCATTCACTGTTGAATTCTGCAAGAAATTCAGAGAAGACCTTTTACCACTATTTCTCTTTCTTTTTAATTAGTTTTAATAATAAATAACAATATGGTAATTTCAAAATATGTTAGTAGTACATTCGCAATAATTGACACATTGCATATTGTTGTCCTCATAGTAGTTATACAGAGCACAGGGTGTACACATGATAAATTTTCTGATCAATATTGGTAAGGAACAAAATAAAGAAAAAAATTTCTTCTCTTTAAACTGAGAGGAAGTAGTTGTATGCATAGTCCAACGTTCCTAATTGCATTGGGTTACCAGTGAAACCACTATTTCTCAAGCTCTTTAATGAAATTGAAAGGGAGATAATACTCCCAATTTCATTCTTGGGGGCAAATATTATCCAGAGAGCAAAACTAGAGAATGACCAAATGAAGGCAGAAGTACAGGCCATTCTCTCTGAATAAGACACTGGAGAAAAGAAGGCATCAAATTATCAAGAAGATTATATACCACAAGCAATCAGTATTCATCCCAAGAGTACAAGGATGGCTTAAAATACACAAATCAGTAAATGTGCCATATTAACAAAACCAAGGACAAAAGTGATATGATCATCTCAATACTTTCAGCAAAAACTTTTGCCAAAGTCCAACACCCATTCATAACAAAAAACCCTACAGAAAATTGGAAGACTTGATCTTTACACCAATCTAATAAAAGCAATCCATGACAAACCAAAAACCAAAACTCTAGCATAAGGAACAAGACAGATATATCTATGTCTCCATTCTTATTCAACATATTCCCAGAAACTTTAACCTGAGCAATTAATCGGGAGAAAGAAAATAACAGTAAATAAAATAAAATTAATAGCAATAGAAAAGAAATTAAATTATCATTGTTTAATGATAATGATAAGGCTCAAAAACTCCACTAGAAAGCTGGTAGATTTTATAAGCAAATTCAGTAACATAACTAGATACAAAGTCAAAAATCAATAGCTTACCTGTCCACGAGTAACAAATTCACTGAGAAATGAATTGGCAAAATAACACCTTTCACAATAGCATCACCTCCCACACAAAAAGTAGATACCTAGGATTCAATCCAATGAAGCATGCAAAAGACCTCTACAATAAAGACTATAGTATGCTGAAAAAAGAAATTGAAGAGGTTATTGGAAAATGGAAAAATATCCCTTTTTGTTTGGTAGGAAAAATCAGAAGAATCAACGTAATGAAAATGGTCATACTTCCAACTGCTACATTGACTTATTGCAATTCCAACCAAAATCTAAACAGCATATCTCACAGAGATAGAGAAAAAAATATTAAAATTTACTTGTAAACAGAACAGACCTGGGATAGTAAAGGCAATTCTCCAACAAAGGCAAGGCAACGCATCACAACCCCTGACTTGGCGTTATACTATAAAGCCACTGAAATAACGGCAAATAAACAGACCCAATGATCAATAGGACAAGTTAGAAGATGCCAAAACAACTCCAGATATAATCAGTCACACCATCCTAGACAAAGTGGCAAGCACTGGAAGTAAGATAACCTCTTTAATAAATGGCACTGGAAAAACTAGCTTTGCACAGATTGAAGACTAAAATTGAAACTGTATCTTTCATTATTCACTCTAATAAATTCAAAATGGATCTAAAATTGAAATATTAAAAAAGAAATGCTAGATCTGCTGGAAGACAGAAGTCTTGATGTAGGCAAACAGGTATAAATAAAACCTAATTGCATAGGAACTGTCAAAGCGAATCAGCTACTGAGATCTTATCTTATTAGAAAGCATTTGCACAGCAAGAGAAACCACTAACAGAGTGAAGAGACAACCCACAATGAAGGAAAAATGAGTGCCAGCCATTCCTCAGACAAAGTCCTACTGAGAGCAAATAAAGAACTCAAAAACAATCAGACCTGCCAAAGTAAAAGGCCCTGTCCAAAAATGGGCATCTGAGATGGACACATAGAGATGAAAAAATGCAAGCAGCAAGTAAATATATGAAAAAATGTTCAACATCACTGGTCATTCAACAGATGTAAACTAAGACAGCCCTGAGATTCCATTTCACTCCAGAAAGAAATCAAGAATCAAGAAATCAACAATTATTTTGTTTTGAAATTTTTGGAGACTTTTTCTCTTTAAAATAAAATTTAAGAAAAAGGAAATTGAGACCAACCCTTTACTGGCTTATGTAGAAATAACAGAGAATATATAAATAAGAAATAAATTTTATTTAATCCAAATATTAGTGGAGTTTTTGTGTTAGTATTTGCTTATCTAAAATTAGCAGTAATTGACGAGCTTACTTTCCTAGTTCTTTAGATGGAATACAAATAAGTGAAATAAAAATTATATTTGTTACATATCAGAATTAGAATATTTGCAGTTTTTGAAGTTATCACTTAGTTAATCACAAAAAGATCATACATTAGATTGCAAATTTTCACTGTGGTTTGATTTAGTGGTGGAGTGAGCTAATTTATAACAAAAATTACATTGTTAGCTTCTGAGATTCTAGGGTTCCATCAGCCCTTGCTGCCTCAGATTTTGACGTCTCACACCCTCAGGTATCAGATCAGCTCTTGCGCTTCATGAGGCCTGGCTGATGTGTGGCGTTGCTGGCTCCATAGTGTCCTGTGCTAGTAGAAGGGACAGCTGTGACCAAGTGCATTCCCCTTGAGGCTCACCAGAAACTAGATAAAGATGAATGATTGATCTTCCCAGGCCTTCCTGAATGTGTTTGTGTTTTATACTGAAACATGATTCACTATGCAGTCATCAGGTCTTGAATCCCTTGGGAACCCACTGGGCCAAACTCAAACAGACATCACCTTCACATTTCCATAGAGATTAAAAGCACTGGAGGCCTAGGTACGAAATTTTCAAATTCAAATTAAATCCCTCCAGTAGAGAACCCATTAATACATACAGTCTCCCAACTGTTTTCTTTCCCTTATTAAAATGTCAATTATTACATATATAATAAATCTGGAGGAGTGTTTCAAAAATACAAAAATTGTGAGTTCTTTTTTCCATATTTCTTCTAAAATTACTGAAAACAATGCTTACTTTAGTGTACAGTGCTAACTTTACTTTTTTATTCTTTATGGCAGATGAATCAGATGATGTCACAATCAGTTCCCTATAAATGCCATGTAAAACAGCAAAGATGGAGAACAGACTGCCTGTAGGAGGAAGAAGGTTTTCTTTTTTTCTTTTTTTTTTTTTCTTTAATTTTAAAGAGAAAAAAACTAAGTTCAAAACAAGATAATAATAGGAAGGTAATGATGGTTAATATATTGTATATAGTTATCTGTAAGTGATAATTTCTCAGCCTTTTGGCTAAGATCAAGGGTAGTTATCTTTAAATTAGTTACTCAGAATACATGATTTCAGCATTTATTTGTCTAAAGTACTATAGCCCAAATTTTTCTTTTCAATAAACTTTTCAATAAATAAGAGAAATTAGTAGCATAACTACCTTAACATATATATACATATATAGATAGATAGAGAGAGAGAGAGAGACTGAGAGAGAGAGAGACAGTGACAGAAAGAGACAGAGAGACAGAGAGAGAGACGGGGGCGGGGGAGAGTCCCCTTCTTGCTTTTTTCCTTTCCCTGCTCCCAGTTTTTCTTTCTGAAGTTCTCATTTCACACTGTCTGTTGTACATTTGGAGTCGTATTTACTCTTGTAGCTTCTCACATTGAGGAGCCAGTACCATATTTATACATATGCATCTAGTTTATTTTACTTATGAGTATGGTCTTGAGCTGCATCCATTTACCTATAATAGTCTTCAGGGAAGAAGGAAATTAAAGACATTACCTCCCAGAGTCTGTGAAACCCAGTGTTTTCTGGACCTTTCATACATCTTTAGTAACTGTGTGTTCACAAGTGGGACTCTTGTTTCAAAGCTGAGACTCCTCTTCATCCATGTTTTCCCAGTCATAGTAGAATGATTTCCAAGTAGAAGGCAGGCAACAAAAGAATAATTAAAAATGTTGCTAACCCATAGCAGTAAATTATGATAGTCTTTCCTCCTCATTGCTCGGATAGAATACCCCATCCTCCACAAGTTAAAGGCAGAAAAGTTTGTTTTAACTCAAAGTTTATAGAGGTTTCAGTCCATAGTCACCTGACTCCCACACAGGGCGGCCTGGCAGAGGAGAAATGCCTCACGGCAGGGAGGACGGCAAACAGCAAGCAGCAAGTCTGCCTGCCTTCTTCCCTACCGCAGTCCACACTGGCCATGAGCTTGCTGGTTGGTGCTGCCCACTCCGGAGTGAGCCTTCTCACTACTCACATCCACAGTGATGCTGAAGCAGTCAGGCACTACAGACCTTGAATCCATGCTCACATGCCCCAATCCAGCCACCTCTGCAAGTGCCACTCGGGAGTGCTCGAGGCTTTATGAGGACAGCTTCATGTAAGCTGCTGTGGTTTGTGTCTCTATGTCTCCCCAAAGCCTCATACAGCCATGGGGCGGGGACTTCTAGAGTTTGAGATTAATTCAAGATTAATTCATGATCAAGGCTGGGATTATGGCTCTTAGTACTACTGGGATTATAGGTGTGAGGGCTACACCCAGCCTGGGGTGGATAGCCTGAATGCAACTTAAGAACACAGATTTTCTCTCTGTTCCCATTTTGTTGCTATTACTCCTCCCTTCGCTCTCTTGCACTTTGCTGCTGCCATGAAAGGTTGCCTCTGCCGTGTGCCACATTGTCTTGGAGCCAGCAGATTATGAACTGAAACTTCCATAATTATGAGCTCAATAAACCTTTTTGCCTTTGTCTTAGTTACTTTTTGCTCGTTGCTGGGACAAATACCCGACACTCAAAATGAAGGAAAGAAAGGTTTATTTAGCTCACAGTTCGTAGAGGTTTCAGTCCATATTCGGCTGGCCCAAGACTGAGTGGAGCAGGGCGGAGAGCATCCAGTTCATGGCGGCAGAATAGCAGCAAAATGGTGGCAGAGGCAGCCAATCACTCAGGGCAGCAGAGCAGCATCAACAGCTCTAGTCTGTCTCTCTGTCTCTCTTTATATTACATTCAGGCTCTCCGCCTCAGCACCACCTTAGGCTACACCCATAATGCCATCAGTACTAAAACCCATAATCCCAGGGATCATGGATCAAGTCTCAAACTCTAGAAGTCCCCGCCCAATGACTACATGAGGCTTTGGGGGGACAACTAGACACAAACCATAACAGCCTTCATTTTGAATGTCAGATATTTGTCCCAGCAATGAGAGAAGGGTAACTGAGACATAAGCCATAACATAGATGGCCTGGATATTTTATCCAAAAAGAATGTTTGATAATTTCATTCAAACATAGTTAGCAACAGCACAAAGGGATATTTATCCTACACAGAAAACTGTCGTTATGTGATAATCAAGCACGTGAACTGTGTGCCCTGCCTGTAGCCATGAGCACTTGGGGTCCTCAGTCTACAGATGATTGCAATCCTCTGAGGTGATTATGGTCAAGGGCTTTCTTCGGCCCCAAGAGCCAATCCCGACATGAGACCCATGTGCCTAGCTGTCTGCAGATGCCAGGAAGTTCCTGTCCCTGAGAGCAGCTAGCATGGAACACTTCCGGTGGAAAACCACACATGAACTCTGCCTCCAGAATTCCCCGTCAGCACCCCAGATGCTGAACTTCAGCCTTGGTTTGTTCCCCTTCCTTGTCTCACACTTCTGTTCCCCCTTTTCAAACTAATGTTGCTAATAACATTTTCTCAGTGTCCAATATGTTTCCTTGCCTCCAAAATTGCCTTTTTAAAAAATTTTTCTCAGTTGTATTTTCAGTCATCTCTCTTCACTTAATCTTTTATTTGATAAGTACCTAAATCTCACCTGTGCAGTCTGATAAATTCTTACGGATGCTAAGATTTTTTTTTTTTTTAGACAAGCCAGTTTCAAATGAAATCTATTTCTTTAAGAAAGCTCTATGAAAAAAATTCTTAAAGTAAATTTCAATTGATTAAGTAGTATTACTTGTTTTTTAGGTCAGGAAGATAAATGAAACTCTGATTTCAAAGTCCCTGTCATTCTCCAGCCTCCTGGGCTGCACAGTGTACTTGTGTGGGCATGTGTGCTCCTGCGGGTACACCTAGGGATCATCTCACAATACTTAGATGTATTTTAACTTGGACCCAGAGCTGTATGTTTTGTCTTCTATTCTTAGGAAAATCAGAAATGCTAGAACATTTTGTGCTTTTGTCAGCAAAGAATTTAAAATACTGATGATAGAATTGTGGCCCTATAATCAGCTTTGCCCAAAATATAGACACCACAGTCTACCTTACAGGTGAAAACTTCTCAGGACCACTCCTACCAAGTGCACTTTCAATTGCTCATCAGCTTCTAGCGCTAACAAGGCCTACAGGGTGTCTTAGTTACTTTTTACTCATTGCTGGGACAAATACCTGACACTCAAAATGAAGGAAGGAAAGGTTTATTTAGCTCACGGTTACTGGAGGTTTCAGTCCATATTCGGCTGGCCCAAGGCTGAGCAGAACAGGGCAGAGAGCATCTAGCTCATGGTGGTGAAACAGCAACAAAATGGTGGCAGAGGTAGCCAACCAAACAGGGCAGCAGAGAGCAACAGCTACAGCTCTAGTCTGTCTCTCTGTCTCTTTTTATATTCCTATCAGGCTTTCTGCCTTAGGATATCCGCCCTAGACCACACCCATAGTCCCAGCCCTACTCAGACTGATAATCCCATCAGTACTAAAACACATAATCCCAGTGACTCATGAGTCAAGTCTCAATCTATAGAAGTCCCCGCCCAATGACTACATGAGGCTTTGGGGGGACAACTAGACATAAACCATAACACAGGGGCAGTTTTTACAACTGTTCACATTACTACCTGACCACATCCAAGAAGATGTGTATTTTATTTTCCTTAAAAAGAGAAATTCAGAAGAACCTTAGAATTGTTTCCTTCTCTGACCCAAGGGATAGTGTCATAATTAACCCTATATTATTCACATTTTCATTTCCAGAAAGGTTTAAAATTTATCATGCCATTTGAATCTGATTTTGTTTTCATTTTGGGGGTAGGAAAAGTGGTAGTCCTGAAGGTTAAAGCGATTCTTTAGACATTGTTTGGAACCAAGCCTAGCCCTAATGCTACTTCTGTGTGCCCCAGGGCAGTTCCACTTAACCTCAGTAACACAAGTAGAATGATAATACTTCCATGCTGGGGCAAATGGGCACTATTGTTAGGGTTGCATTATCAGAGAACATTTGTATTGCCTGAAAAGAATAACATTTTCAAAGAAGAGAGAATATTTCTAAGTCCACAATTACATCCCCAATGAAAGGCTCTGCTTATTTTATTCTTTGTGCTGCATCAAATTAAATTCTTGGATGAAAGACTCTATCAATCTAAATCATTATGAAGAAAATTTAAAAAGCACAAGCTCTGCGCAAATCGTTTGGTCTTCATGGGGGAGTAAAGCCACTGGTTTTCTTTGCTGAAGCTAACATCTGGCGAATTCATAGCTCAGTGTGCTGTACTGTAGTTTAGCGGCAATAACAGAAGTGCTACCATCACTTCAGGAGCCAACCTACATGAGGAATAAATGCCATTAACCAGAAAATAATCCCCAAAGAAAATGCATTTCTGACTAATCACAGAGCTGGCTCATGGAGACCCTGTATAAGGAGGTAACTTCGTATCTTAGCAACAGAGGTATGAAACACTGACATGCAATGGGCTTGACAATTACAGTGAATGGGAAGAAATCAGTGTAGCCTGAAAAAATCAGCAGGAGAGAAGTTGGTAGGCATTGAGTAAAGTTATTGAATATTGGAATTTTAAAAGATTTTGAAGCTTAAATCCAGTAAAGAAAAAAGAGCATGCTATTTATATAAAAATAAAAATCTCAAGCTAAAATGTTACGTAAGAAGATATTTCATTTTTTGTTATGCTAAGATGTATTACAGTGTAACAACCAGTGTGTTAAGGAATGACAAAAAGAAATTACATTTGTGTGTTTTTGAAATGCTATGTAGATAATCAGGAAGAAATACACTTTACAGATCAAATGGAAGTATGAGGAGAGTTTCTGACACAGAGTTGTGATACATAACATGTATTTTCAGGGCCAGCCAGATAGCTCATTAAACTAAAGCTCCTGTTTAGGCCGAGCGCAGCAGCCTGGGTTCCATCCCTGGCGTGCCATGACAGCCCTGCCCTGGGGGCCCACTGACATGCCAACTGAGACTGGGCATGGTAGAGTGTGCCTATAATCCGAGCACTTGGAAGGCTGAACACAGGAGGATCACTAGGAGTTGAATCTACATAGTGAGACCCTTTACACCCTGTACATCCTATAGACTCTGTCCTAACTTCATTTTTTATAAAAGGTATCTTCATTTTCCCAAAATGCATTTTAACTTTTGATGAGATAGAGGGATCATAATCCTCAATTAAAACATGTTATTTCGTGCAGTGAATACTGTTAATTAATGGTAATCTTTTTATTTGGGAAAGGCTTACTTTAAACCAAACCCTTTCCAATGAACTTGCATACATTTCTTTATTTGATCTTTACAACTCCAGTAAGAGTGGGAATTACTTTCCTCATTTCACAAAGGAAGACAAACACCCAGAGAAATTTACTCGTGGTGCATAGAATTTTCACAGCATCCCTAAGAATCCTCCCATTATTGCCACAGCTCTGTTTCCTTATGCTGCGTCTAACTGCCCTCCCTGAGGTATAGGAAGAACTGAACATAGATAGATGTAAATCACTCCCATGATCAGGATAGCTGCAAGCTAGTTTTCAGCTAATCAAAAAGATTATATGAATGGGCTTCATATACTCAGTGAGCCCTAGATGGGTCTGGGGCATTCCTGGAAGTAAAGAGACCGAAAATTTGAAGGGGCTACAGAAGAACCACATGCTGAGGACTTGAGAGCCAGCTCTACAGGAAATGGGAGCCACATCTTCACACCAATAGCTTACTGAACAAGGGGAGCCTCAGTCCTATAACTGCCCTGACCTGTGAACCTGGAAGAGAACCTTGAGTCTGAGCTGGGAGTTTCAGCCCTGGGGAATACTCTGATTTAGCTTCAACTAGACCTTAGATGAAGACTGAGCTCACCAATGCCTCTGGTTACTTAGGGGAAATAATACCCCTAAGTATGAGATGATATGTAGGTGCTGTTTTAAGTCATTTAAAATAATTTGTTGATTTTAATATGTTACACAGCAATAAAAGCATAAAATCTTCTTAGAGTCCTGCTGGTAAAGAGTAACTGAGACCCTGACAGTTTGATTTTAGTGGCCTGTGTCCAAACATCTCTATCTCAATTTACATACAAATGAGAGACTTTTGTTTGTGATCTGTAGGAACTTCTAATTAACTGAAATTAAAGCAAACATAGAATAATTTCAGTTTATATGAAACCTTAGGTTTCTCATAGGATAAAAAAAGAAAAGCTAAACAGTAAGCTTTGGTAAGGACAAGAGAAAGGACTATTTCCATAATCACATTAAAATAAAATCTGTTTATGGGGCCCAGCAGGATGGCTCAGTGGTCTAAAGCGCCTGCTTAGGAAAGCTTAGGCAGCTGCAGGGACGGCAGCTTGATCACTGGCACCACATGCTGCACCAGCCCTGCCCTCAGGGCAGGCTGAGCCAGCCATAAAAATAAATAAACAAACGAAAGTTCTGAAACAAGAAAAAAAATT